>JAJJMC010003761.1:2568105-2584662 GCA_023531435.1 Papaver californicum | reverse complement strand
CTCACAAGTTTAGTTCACTAGTAGAGAAGAAATAGGGTCTGAATCAGTGAGGAGAATCGTGGCTTGACATGTGGTGGTTCATTGTTATGATGGATCTGTGAGAAAAGGTGACAGAGAAGAAGGTAGAGAAGACTCAGTTCAAAGAAACAAGAAGAAATTAGGGTTTGATGTTGATGAAATTGAAGATAAGATGGGTTTTGATGGTTCGTTGTTGAGATGAAGAAAGTTGTTTGGAGTTGTAGTACATGGCAGGAAAGTGAAATTGGTTTATATCTGAGACGGAGATATCATATCATAGAAGAGGTGGTCGCTGCTAATGAATCTATGAAGAAAAGCTTGAAATGGAGTTAGGATTTTACGGCTTGAGCAGATCGAAGACAGTGATGATGATTTGGAGAATGCCATGAATTGAATGAGCCTGAAATGGAGTCTTGATCTCGCTGTTGAGTTTGAGAAGATAATGAGGATTGATTCTACTGTCTAGGGTTCGAAATAAAAGCAAGGACAGAATGAAAAATGGATTTATTGCTTGGGTTTATTTGATTTTGAATTGTCATTCTTGAACTGAATTGGGTACAGCTTCAGGTTAAAGATGTGGAAATAGGGGTCGAGCTATTGCAAAGAATACGAATTGAGCTAAAATGGGGATTGTTTTGATCGATGAATGAATTGAAATGGGATTTAATCCATTCAATTCCTAAATTTCAGTTTCATTTTGATTTTGAGTTTGATTAATTTTTATTTCAATCGAAATTAGGGTTAATGATTTGGGGAAGAAGAAGAAACAAAGTTCGAGTTGTCTCTGGCTCGAGATTGAGCAACAGAATGAATTGTGAATGAATGTATTAAATCTTACAGGGAAGGACCCATTAGAATGGCAGGAAAAAAGCCAGAAAGCAAAGAAAACTCTGCCGGATTTTTGGTCTAGCCGAGTCGACTCACTGACTGATCCAACTCAATTGATATAAAAATATTTGTAATACGAAGGGTGTAATAGTAAATGTATTAATGTTTATTTTTATTTAAATTTTTTAATAAATTATTGAACAGAAGTCAAGACTTAACTTAGTTAACGGGATCAACGTAAATTTTAGGTACCAAACTTTAAATTGGTCAAAAGTTAGACCAAACCATAATATTGGACAAAATTCAAGTACCAAAGTCCAATTAATCCTAATTCGGCTTAAGAAATACAAATCCTTACGGTAGAGCTGGGTCGAGAAATACTAGTCCTTCAAGGCAAAAGGTTGTAAAGACGAAGCCTCATGGATTCGATGAGGAGACTGCTGTTGCAGCATTTTGTAAAATTTATCGTCCTGATGTTCAAAATGGAAGATAATATATGGGTGATATTACCTGAGGATTTGTTGGATGAGATTTTAGCTAGAGTACCTCTTTTTATGATTTTTCGACTCCAATCTATTTGTAAAATGTGGAATTTGATTCTTCAAGATAATAGTTTTCTTAAGTTATATTCACAATTTCCTTCCTACGGAACTTGTCTTCTCACATTTTTAAAAAATCCTCAAACATTGCAGTGTTCATTATTCATCTTGCCACTAAAAACATGGTACAAAATACCGTTTACATCCTTACCACAATGGGCATTTTGGTTAGTTGGTTCTTCAGAAAGTTTTATTTGTTTCTCAGGATCAGATGGGGTTACTTTCAAAACTTTGGTTTGTAACCTTCTTAGTCAAGCCTGGAGGACACTTCTTAGTATACATTATAATCAACAGAGACGGTTAATTATGGTTGCTGACCGGACGGATATGTCTTTCAACGTTATAGCTACTAGGGATATATATGGTGACAAGAGGTTGCCCACTGAGGTTTATGATTCGAAACTTAATTCTTGGTATGTTCATCAGATAATGCCTATTGTAAATCTATGCTCATCGAAGATGGTGTTTTGTAACTCCAGGCTGTTTCTTGAGATCGAGTTCTGATGAATTTCTAATAATTTCTAATAATTTCATTACGATTAAGAATCAAAAGCATGGACTCCAGTAAAAATTATTTCCACATATTGATCGAGTTCCATTAACATGGATTCTTCTTTCTTCAGACCCACGATTTAATATCGTTTTTCTTTCATTAGATGATGATCATCAAACCTATAGTCCACTATTTAATATCGTTTTTGAGACTGAATCATGAATTGTTGCATTACGTTCCTACCTTAAACGCAGAAAGGTTTAGGTTTGCCCTTGTGTTATATATGGTCCTCATTGTCGAATGGTTATTTAGAAATTTTCATTTAGTCATGTGAGTATACCATGAGGGTTAACACCATCGGCTGTTAAATCTTCAACAAGCTTCATTTCTTCTTCGTTCAATCTTTCGGGATATGAATATACCGAAGTGGGTGATTATGATAACCACATTTCACCCGAATAACCCATTTTCCATCTTTATTGGAACTATAATTTATCTTTAATGGACAATCAGATTTAATAGCACCACACTTTATTTATTTTTTTACCGTGGTTTTGGCCATATAGGTTTTTCTTTTATGATTAGAATATTTGCAGCTTCTTTCGCATTGAATAACCATGTTTTTAATCTTGGAAGACGATTTCACAATCACACTAACGAGAGTTAGACCAGTTTTTATAAGTAAGCTTACATAGGGGTTGCCTTCTCCATAGGGGTTGCCTTCTCCATAGAGGGGCTTTTTATGTGAAGATGAAATAGAGACATTTCAAGTAAATTTCAAAAACCCTTTGTCCATGGTATTTTCATAATAGTTAAACTACCCCTGATTAGTTAATATTAGTAAAACTAATTAGCTAATAGATTAGGCTAATCATAATTAATCTAAAATAATCTTATACCTAATCAAATCAAATTAATTTTTTTTTTCTTTTTGATTTGGTGGGAAGAAAAAGTAGAAGAAATGAAAGAAAATTTTCTAGGATTTTTTAAAAAACTCTATATTTTGATTCAATCAACCAGAGTAGTGAGGTATACCTCTAACTTAAACTCTTGGTCTTTTAATGGCTCAAATTTGATGAAATTACGTAAAAAATGATGATTTTTTTTGTGATTCAGAGAATTTTACGGTTGGGTTTTCATGTCGAACCCAACCGTAAATGCCATTTATGGTTAAGTGTTCTTCCAACCCAACCGTAACCGTAATTTCATGGATGAACACCAAATCGTAACAGTTTTAAGGTTGGGTTTTTAGGTCCAACCGTAACTAATCTTCAAAAAAAGGTGTTTCTATCCAGGTTAGTACCAGTATTACGGTTGGGTAGGGTACTATGGACCCAACCGTAAACTTGTCATTAAAAATTCCCTACAGTTTTACGGTTGGGTTTTTAGGTCCCAACCCAACAGTAAATATTCATGTTACCTTATTTTTTGTATTTCCTTTCACTCCAAATTGGGGTTTAGAAATCGAATTTTTAAACTTATTCATTCTATTTTACTAGATTTAAAGTAAATAGTGTCATTCAACCAAACAAAAACCCACAAAAACGCAAACACTAGAATACTTTTTATAAGGATCCAGGAATATTTACGGTAGGGTTTTGATTCATAAACCCAACCGTAAAACTGTCCTTCTTTAAGATTCTGGCTGGTCTACGGTTGGGTATGGACTTGCGACCCAACCGTAAATGAACTTGGGATACACTAATGAAATAGAAGAGTAGGCAAAGACCTTATTTTTTACATTAAAGGAAGAACTAAAGGAAATGAAATACAATAGATCATTAGATGATTACACTTAAACACTTAAGTATAATAGATGAAATCATGATAGGTACTTTGTTCCAAAATACGATAGCAATCCTCATGCATAAACGTCTCCCCATGGATATTTTTATATTGCTCCAGAGCCATCACCCTCTTCGGCTAGTAGTCGCACCTCTTGTATCGCCTCTAATCCTCTTTAAGCGTCGCACCATCTCATCTTGGATTGATTCATGAAGCTTCCTCATTTTGGCACGTAGGATCCTTTGTTCCTTGATTGTCATCCCATCACCTCTACTTATGGATGGAGTCATCGACTCTGCCAATGCAAGTACTTTGTTTTGCTATTCACATATGAAAATAAATGTTGGTTGAGTCTTTAGTAATAAATCTTAAAAACATTAATAACATAAGTAAATTACGTACCATGAGACCATGAGCTTTGAAATATGCATTTTCCCAAAAGTCAATGAAACCATCTCCTGTGTTGTTTCCTTGACCCATTTGAAGTTAGATAATTTACAAAAGTTCAACACAAGCAATCAATCAAGATCTTTAAATTCAGAACTCTTTACGGTTGGGTAAGAAATAAACCTAAACAGAAGACTTTACCGTTGGGAATTGAAAATCCGACCCAACCGTAAATAATCATCAACAAAAAAATTGAACTAACCAGTAATTTACGGTTGGCAATTAGAATCGAACCCAACCGTAAAATTCAAATTTTTCTTTAAGTGCAAATTTTTTTACGGTTGGGTTCAGAATTTCATCTTCATCTCCTACCTTTTTATTTACGGTGGGGTTTTTTTAATAACCCAACCGTAAAATGTAGAACAAACCAGTTACAGTTGGGTTCGAATGGGACCCAAGCGTAAGTTCTTCAGAACGTACATTTACGGTTGGGTTTTCCAATCGAACCCAACCGTAAATTTTTCTGTAACCCAATTTTTTTAACAAAAACCATCAATCAAACAAGAAAATCAATCACTTTTGGGTTCTAAAAATAACATGGGTTTTGTTGAATACCTTGTATACACCATTTGTTGTGGTTGGGGAGTTTGATTTCCTTCACCACCGATTTTTTCTTCAATTTCTTCATTAGGTTGTTTAGTTTGATTTTGATTGTCATCACTACTACCTTCTACACCTTTAGTAGGATTCTTCATCAGGAACTTTAGAGTTTAATCAACGACTTAATTTTCGAATCGCCAATTAATTGATTCGATGGAGATATTCGGTTCAAATGGAGAAGGAGTAGATATGGTGGGAGAGGGAAAGGTTTTGAATTAAATTAAAAAATTTGTAAAATTTTGTTTTGTTTAGGTTTTAATTGATTGAAGGGAAAATTAAACTTTTTCATAGATAGAAGGATAATATGGACATTTAACATAGCCCATAGGATATCCCTTGACAGATTATTTGATCACCCTGAATTTAGGGAAAACCCCTCTATGGAGAAGGCAACCCCTATGTAAACTTACTTTTATAATCTACAGAGCAACCTCTATTTTTAAATTAAAAAATTACGCAAATTAAGAAGACAAAACATATTTATATCACACATCAAATTCGAAATGTTCAGCTAAGTTCATAAATTTAGCCAGACAACGAAAAAGTCCACCATTGTGATAACATATATATCTCTTTGGTTTCGAAACATCCAGTTAAGCCCGAGAATTGTCTGTCACCAGAACCGGTTGAAAATCCTCAACGCAATTAAAATTATTATCCGTAACAACCTATATATTTGTACAAATACAAGATCAAGCAAGGAAATAAAAATGTTTAAATTAGAGAGTTGATTCAAATCATATCATTTTCTCAAAACAAACTATTTATATAAAACTTCGATAACTTTGATACAAACCTTCGTAAAGACGTGGAAAAGAACATGATTAGAGCATTGGGAGATGTGCATCATAATACATATCAATATCTATCATTTTGTGGAGATTCCATCTGCACCTGTGGTATTTCTTGTACTTGTTCATAATCAGACAAGCTTCGAGACCAAGAACATCGTCTAACTGGGTGGATAAATTCCCAAGATATGTGAAACGAGTCAATCATTGTCGAATAAGATTTTTTTTTTCTCTTCCTCTAAGCGTATACTATCTTCCTTGCCTTGCGAGTCGTCTTCCATGATTTTTTGAAATATGAGGTTATTCAATGATTAATCAATCACTTTTACGAAGACAGTAGGGTTCTCTAAGCGAAACTTCGAAAAAGGCAAGTGATTAAGGCTTAGTTCGGTAATGTTGTGAGTTTATAAAAACGTTTTTCTGTTGTGTGTTGCTGTGTTGTGCTGTGTAAAAAAAGCAGTTGAATGTTTAGTAAAATATAAACATAAACAAAAGCTAAAGCTGATTAAAAAAGTGATCAAATTGTGTTTGGTAAAATATCAAATTCAACTATTGTTGTTGTACCAAATGACAAAAATAGATATATCTCTGAAAATAGTTTTATTTTAGTTTATTGGGTTTAAAAATAACATAATTTTTAATAATTAAATATTTATATAATATTAAATTTACTACTAATTATTATTATTGTTATTGTTAAAAAGTATTATTTTTATTAATTATTTTTTATTATAGATATAATTTACAAACAAAAATCAAACTAAATATTTTCTATTATTTTTATTATGGAGACATTAAAAATAATCATTAAAACGATATATATAATAAATAATTTGAAAATGAAAAATAATAATCTTTAAAAAATAAAATATATGGTGGTATATAGGTCAGATGGTAATTTTTGTCATTTATAAAACAAAATAGAGATAGAAAAAAAAATCAGATATAAAAATAAGGTGAGACCACAACTTTTACTTTTAGAGTTTTTAAAAGCTCTTCCTCCCCAATTTTTAAAAGTTGGAGAATTTTGGAAATATTTTACATAAAAAGCGCTTTACAAAAACTATATATGTTTTTAAATTGCTTTTGAAAAAATAATACCAAACTCAACCTAACAATGGTTAAGTTAATAAGGGTAAGGATGGTATTTTAAAAATATTTATTTATCCTCTTTGGATTTTTCATTGGCCAAACATTGACCTGAATTTACCTACCATTTCTACGTACTATTTGTTGTTTTGCTTCTTCTTTTTTTTACTGGGATTTATGTTATTCTCGTTTGATTTCTCTCCTGAGTTCGTTTTCTTTCTGCTGCTTCTGCTTATTCATTCCTCAACATAAACTTTGCTTTTAGTAATCTCTCTGTCGTGTGTTCTTCTGTGATAAATTTTTTATGTAATCTTTTTGACGGATTAAGCCTCACTGATTCTGGTACTAACATTGTTCTGGCTAGGTCTCTTACCATTTTTCCGGTGTGTGCCGATAAAACCCCTCTGACTCATAATAGTTTACCGGATATCGACGTCAACAACTCAAGTGGCCTAGATCTGAGTCAAGTCAATGTTAACCCCCTTCTGGATCACATTACACCCCTTATGGTTAATGTCAGGTCTAACATTCTGCATCTTGTTCTTCGAAGTTTTTCAATCCCAACGGAAGCTGCTAATAGTTCCCTGTGTACCTACTCTGGAATCACTTGGTACTCCTCTTCTATCTACTTTTGCGGTAATGGTATTTCATCTCATATTATTGTTGTTATAATTTTAATCCTTGATTTTCTTAGACAAGTTCTTTTGGACTACTATCTTTTTGATCTCAATAATATGGAGAGGGATTGTCATCTGTTTGGGGTTGTTTTTCTGAGGATAAGTTATTTAGTACATACTTGTGAGGAGGGTAAGATAATTGATAAGTATGATTTGGATTGTTGTTGTCTAGGTGAAAATCTGAAGGATGTTTGTGTTTTAAAAGGTATATATGGAGTTTATAGGCATCTTATAGTCATAAGATCTGAAATTTTTCATGGTTTTTCTACTTCATTGATATTGTGGCTTATTTTCTTATCATCATAAGACGGATTTATCTGGATTTTTACCTCTACAAGCTTGATGGCAAGGTTTGCAAGTCTGATTTGCTTATAACTCTTGAGCTAGGGACAAATTATTTATCAGATTCTTTTGAGGCTGATAAGATTAGTGAGTAGCATTATGAGGATTGTCTCGACTCAGATGAGAATCTGAAAGATGGTATTCTTCCAATCGCGCTTGTAGAACCTTTTATAAGCTGGTAACCAAAAAAATGACGATTCTAGACAGATAAAATTGGACTTTTATTTGTTATCTCGTGTTTCGATTGGCTTGAATTTGATGGCATTTATGGAGTATGGTTTTCGTAGCATGATTTATTTGAAGGACGAGGTTGCTTGGTGGTGTGATCTCAGGAGTTATTTTAGTATTTGCTTTAGTAAGGATAGTAGTCTACTCTGTTTAGTTCTGCACTTTAATGTTTCTCTTACTTCTGAAATAAATCTCGAAGGAAATGATGTTGTTTCTTCTCGGCAAGTTGGTGGGATTATTTTGCTTAGGTTTGAGGTTGGTCTCTGGACTCATGTAGAAGTCCAATGGCTTATGTGCCTTTATTTTGTGTTGAGTGCTTCAAAAGTTTATCCTTGTATTCATCTTATTTCTTTGAGCATTTGGGATCTTATGATGGATTTTTAGGCTTGAACCCATATTGGATATACCTCGACGTAAGGCCTTTAAGCCAATTTATAACTTTAGAGGCTTGGGAAGTCAGTAATATATTTGGTGTGGGTGTAAGGTGCATTTTGTTGTCGTTCTCAATTGGTCTGGTTGGTTTTCTAAAGTTTTTTTCATCTCTACTTGGCAGGTTTTTGAGGATCTTTTAACTATTTTCTTTATCTCCGAGCAGTGTGTTATCTTACACACTTGGAATAGTTTAATGGATTCCAGTTTGCACTTCTATTGGATATACCTCGACATAAGACCTTTAAGCTAGTTTACTCTTTCGGCGAGGGCTTGGGAAGTCAGTACATATATTTGGTACATGTATAAGAATGTATTTTGTTGATGGTCACAAGGGGATTGCTTGGGTTGTGGAAAGAGCATGTGTTTGAATATTTCCAAGGTTTTTTTATAGGTCATTTGCTCGTTGTTGATTGCAACTTTGAGGTACTTTCATCAAATTCTCTCGGGACTGATTCTACTGCTACTTCTTATACTCTTTGCTGGAATTCTTCATATTTTCAACATCCTTATTATTATTATTATTATTATGGTGAAAATTTATTATTATTATTTTTTATTTTTTTATTATGAACAAGATTTGATTAGATGGAAAAAACATGTTACATAGATAGAGTGGGAAGCCTAGCCACAAGCTGGGCACCCACCCCTTTTGGATAGCGATACCTAATATGAAGAAAAGAGAGTTGCCGATTTTGTGGTTATAATCAAAACTAGCTATACAATTCTGCAACCTCTTTACAAAAACTATTATATCCTATCCTAGTTCACTTAGGGTAGTGAAAGCCAGCACTCCGAGGACGTATCCATGAGACACGTATTTTTCTAGGTATTTGGTTCGTTTCCGCGCAATGGCGTTCGAGATGGCATGACCGAGGGAAAAAACGACTCTCCCACCTCCTGTGAAAGGGGATACCCCAGTGATATCGAAACAAACGTCATGACCATTCTCCCAGTTATATACAAGGATGTCCGCTGGCCGTAAGGAATGCTCGTCGTCAGACAAAAAGCCTAATTTGACCTCCTTCGAGAAGACACCCCGACCCTAAAACACATGTCCGCGAATACGTCCTGGACCAAATAATGTATGAACTTGAGCCCCACCTCACTGGCACAGTGTAATGCATGGTCGCCAAAGACATCCTTGCCTCTATCGCAACTAGAGTATACACTGTTCACTGCAAACAAAGGAATACCAAGCATGTAGCACAACACGACCCGGAACTGTTGAGGCCCAATTGATTGGTTAAGCCCAGCAATGGGGACTGCTTTGAGGAAGTCTTGGGCCTGGTTCAGCTTGGTACATTGCCACAGGATGTTGTCTCGATCAGACATGGTGAATCTGCTGGGGATGCTCTTCTTAACAACATCGAAGTAGTGGGCTGCCAAAGAGTGCATTGGGCTTGGGGCAGTAGCTTTGATATCGAAAGAGGAGGTCAAGCCACAGACCTGGGTAAATCTGGAGAGAGCCTACTGGAAGCAGTGGTGTGTATCTGCTGCCTGGTGAGTGCTGAGGATGGTATTCTGCAGCTGTTGGGTCTGAGCATAAAAGGCAAGATATCAATAGTAACTTATGTCCTCCATTGTGTAAACACCGAGTCCACCATCCTTCATAGGTAAGGTTGCAAGACGCTGTTGTAGTGGACCAAACCCAGCTCCATCTCCTGTAACAAGGTGCCTCAGGAACAGGTGGAGATGCTGGTCATAGTGGGCTGTATGGTACTGAAGGACTAGAGGCTTGGTTGTCCTCATTGTGAAGTACAACTTGGAGACTCCAGCACAGTTGCGTAAAAGGAGGAGCTCACACTGTGGGTCCTATAAAGTCTCCAGGGTCTCCATGAGCTGAAGAGTTTTCTCTACCTTGCCCTGTACAAAGTCATTGTAGAACCTTATGTCCAGACTTACTGGACCACCAAACAACTTCATCCCCTGCATAGGCCTGCTAATGTCAGCAGGTAAAGTCCCCTCCTCCAAGCTGCTGGGTGAACTTTAGGCCAAAACAACTCTGTTTTTCTGATGTTAAGGAACAACCCTCTCTTGCACCCTTCAGACTGGATGATATTAAGGGACCTGGCCACTTCCAAAGTGTCACTAGCAATGGTACCATCATCAAGGTACCAGGCATGCATGTCAAGGGTGCACTCTGAGGCAATTTGGAAGATAAGTGGGTGAAGGGTTAGAGCAAAGAGTAAAGGACCAAGGGGGTTACCTTGTTGAACTCCTTGTGCAGAATGTAGGATGGAGTCATTATAGTATAGCTTGGCTGGACAGAACTCCACCCACCTGGAAATGCTAGGGCAGTTGGCTATGACTTCTTTAACCATGGCAGATTCGTCAACCATATTAAAGGCATTTCTAAAATCAATAAGGAACATACTCTTGGTATGTGAGTTACCTTGTAGCTCTAGGAGTCTGTTTGAAGAATGAAGGATGGCTTCCCCCCCACATTGGACTCCCACTCCAAACTGAAAATCACCCAAGTAAGCAGTCATTTCCTTGCTGACATCTGAGGCAGCAAGTTTTGAACATAGCCTCCTACAGATGGTGCCAACTGCTATTGGCCTCATCCCCCCTCCAGGTTTGAGCAGGGGAGTTAAGGGAGCATTAGAAATATACTCCCCCAATACTGCTGGGCACTTCCCTCTAAGTCATAAATTGATCATTGCTGTTATGGAGGTGAGCAACTCATTTGCAACTGTTGAAGCTGGGCCACAAAGAGCATCAAGCAGGTGTTGGACCCTGAGGCCATCCCTCCCACATGAAGTACCTTTTGGGAATCCCTTGATGGCACTCAGAACTGCACTATTGTCCACTCTGAGGGATTCAACTTGCACTGGGTCAGCTGGGATAGCTGGTGAAAGAGCATTAGGGTGTTTCTGGCTTAGCTCCAGGAGGGTGGCTTGTGAGTTGGGAGAAACTCCACTAGAGGCTAAGACCTTGATGTCATATTGTATTGTCCATAGCTCAAGTTCTTCTTACAAGCAGCAAGGTTTGAACCACCAGCCTTCCTTTTGTTGGATTTTCCCTTTTGGGGATGCTTTAGCTGATCAAGGAGGGTATGCACCAAGTTGAGGCATCCATTGTCATTCCACATGAGGAGAGCCTGGTTTATGCTACTTGATTGGAGCCTCCTTCTATTCCCTCACCTTTCTTCAATTGTTCTCTTAGGTGCATATAAACTCAAGGTGCAAACAGGCAGGAGGAGGAGATGTAGCCTTACATCCAGGTCCAGGAGGCTAGAAATGACCTTATCCAAGGTGGTCTTTAAGGTTTTGGAGAAACTAAGCCTGCATTGAGGGGGGATGCTGGGTACAGTTGTGCAGTTCATCTGGAAGGCCTGATTAAGCAAGCCCAATGTCAAACATGTTGGTGCCACTATCTCTCCTGGGACACTTGGCTCTGTGGAAACTGCAAGGGGTTTGTCCAGGCCATGCACTAAGAAGTCAGCAGAAGACCCATTGTATGGCCTAGGGATGAAGCTTCTTTCATGCATCCTGCAGGGTCTTCTCCATGAGTAGATATGCATGCACTGGGTGCAAAGCCACATCTGTAAGCTGGACAAGACCATTTCCTAAGCATTGTATATGTCTAAGTCAGAACTGATCATATCCATGTTCATGATTTTGGCCTCCTCTATAGGAAGGTGTCTGTCATGGAGGTGCCTATAAAAAACTGATTTTCTCAAACCCCTCCCCCACACCATTGTTGCACCCATCGAAGTTCCTAAAGGGGCAATGGAACAAACTCTCCTGATGGGAACATCCCACTTCATCTTCTGTAGGATCCGGGGATGTGGTTGAGGACTTGGTTCTAGGCATGCCGAAAAAGAGGGATCCAAAGAGAAGAATGTGATGGAATTGACAATATTGAGACTACCCAAGAGTCTCAGTAAGGCCGCAAGGTATTAATTTGTACAAACAGCAGCCAAATCAAGGGGAACCCTAAAATCTAAAACTATTGAAAAACATATATGTATAATCAAAACCTCTAAATCTGATGTCTTACTGGAGGAGAAGAAGAAGAAAATGAGGTGAATGCCATCGTACCTGGGTATGAAGAAGATTTCACGGCTTGAATTCCCCAATTTCCCACCATCGCCATCGCTGTGTTCTTCCTCAAATCGCCTTTTACCGGACCTTCTCTCACCTACCCGACATATTATTCACGAAGGGAGAAAAGCAGTTTACATCGAGTTGGTAGGAAGCCTAGCCACAAGCTGGGAACCTACCCCTTTTTGAATGGAAATGCTTAATCTAAAGAAAAGATAATTGCCAATTATGTAATTGTAATCATGGCTATCCATACAATTCTGCAGCCTCGACATGAAGGCAACTATGTCCTCTTCCAGCCCTCCTAGGGTCGTAAAAGCGAGCACGCCTAAGCCATACCCATGGTCACTGCAGTTGTCCAAATATTTGTTGCGTTTGCGAGTAACGGCATTGGACAGATTGTGGATATGAATTATTATTATTATTATTATTATAAAAAAAGGATTTCATTAAAGGGAGAAAAGTATTTTTTTTACATAACATTGGTAGGGAGCCTAGCCACAAGATGAGCCCCTACCCCTTTTTGAATGGAAATGCCTAATCTAAAGAAGAGGGAATCCATAACTTTGTAGTTATAGTCGTGGCTAGCCATGCAGTTCTGCAGTCTCGTCATGAAGCCAATCGTGTCATCTCCCAACTCCCCCAGGGTCGTAAAGGCAAGAACACCCAAGCCATAACCGTGCTCGTTACACTTGTTCAAATATTTATTACGTTTGCGCGTAACAGCGTTGGAGATGGCAATCCCAGGCGTAAATGCAACCCTCTCACCTCCTGTAAAAGGGGACACCCCTGTGACGTCGAAGCACACGTCACGAACCTCCTCCCAGTTGTATATGAGTATATCCGCGGGCCTAAGGGCGCTTGCGTTGTCAGACAAGAAACCCAACTTGACTTCCTTACGGGAAGTGACACCATCTTTAAAACACATATCCGCCACCACGTCTCTAACTAGGTCGTGCCTAAATTTGAGACCCACTTCACTGGCACAGTGTAAGGCGTGATCCCCAAAGGCATCCATTTCTCTTCCGCAAAAAGAACAAGAGCTACCCTCATCAAACATAGCAATACCCAACTTGTAACAAAGTATGGCCCTAAATTGGCGAGGCCCAATAGATTGGTGTAGCCCTGTGATTACGATAGCTTTGAGGTAGTCTTGTGCATGGCTCAGCCGATTACATTGCCACAAAATACAATCGCGCTCTGTCTGGTGGAAACGGTTGGGGATACTTTTTCTTGACCATATCAAAGTACAACACTGCCAGAGAATGCATGGGTCAGGGGGCAGTTGCTTTAATACTGAGAGAAGAAAGAGGAATCCCACAGACCTGAATGAAGCTAAGCAAGGCTTGCTAGAAGCTGAGATGAAGTGTAGAGTCTATGTCCACATGGAGAATAGTGTTCTGCACCTTGGTTTTCTGAAGATAAGAGGCGAGGTAGCAGTAAAACCTAGAATCCTTCATAGTATAAACCCCTAAACCTCAATCCTTCATAGGCAAAGACGCAATGCGCATTTGGTAGGGACCGAACCCGACTCCATCACTAGTAACCAAATGTCTAAGGAACTGGCATAAATGCTGAACATAAAACACAGCTGACTAGTGCAAGACAGAGGGGCTAGTGGTCCTCAAAGTGAAGTATAAGTGCGACACCCCCGCACAATTTCTGAGAAGAAGCAATTCACTTTGTGGATCCTGCAGAAGCTTCAGAGACTCCATTAACTGAAGAGTTTTCTCCACCCTATACTGGACCATCTCGTTGCAGAAGTTAGCATCCATACTAACAGGCCTACCGAGAAGCTTCACTCCTCTAGCAGGTCTACTGATGGTGGTTGGGAACACACCCTTCTTTAAACTTTTGGGGTCAGAATTAGGCCAGAATAGCCTTGTCTTGTTAATATTGAGGGATAAGCCTCTGCTGCTCCCCACAAATTGGATGATGTGTAAAGCTTGAGCCACCTCCAGAGTGTCTTCAACGATAGTCCCATCATCCAAATACCAAGTATGCATATCTAAAGTGCACTTAGAAGCAATTTCTAAAATGAGCGGGTGTAATGTTAGAGCAAATAGTAAAGGCCCCAAAGGGTTTCCCTGTTGGACGCCCTGAGCCGATAAAAGCACTTTGTCATTATAATAAAGCATTGCTGGCTTTGCATAGCAAAATTCAACCCATCTAGAAATACCAGGGCACTTGGACCTGACTTCATTGATAATTGCGGTTCTATCCACCAAATTAAAAGCATTGTTGAAGTCTATTAAAAGCATGCATTTGGTGGAGGAGTTACCTTGAAGCTCCAAAATTCTGTTTGCGGAATGTAAAATGCCTTCCCCTCCACATTGGACTCCCACGCCGAATTGGTGATCTCCTAGGTAAGAAGTCATTTCCTTGCTGGCCCCTGACACAGCCAATTTAGAGCAAAGTCTCCTCTAGATGGTTCCCACTGCGATGGGCCTTATGTCCCCTCCAGGCTTGATCAAGAGAGTGAGTCCTTGCAATGTAAGCACCAAGCACTGTTGGGCATATACCCGCTAACCACATGTTGACTACACCTGTCAGAGAAGACAAGAGGTCATCTTCCACGGCGGGTGCAGGTCCACTGAGGGCATCCAGAAGATGCTGGGCGCGAAGGCCATCTCTACCACACGAAGTTCCTTTGGGGAACCCCTTGATGGCACTTAGAACTGTATTATTATTATTATTATTATTATTATTATTATTATTATTATTATTATTATTATTATTATTATTATTATTATTATTATTATTATAAAAGACTTTCATTAAAGGGAGAAAAACGTTTTTACATAGCGTTGGTAGGGATCCTAGCCACAAGCTGAGCCCCTACCCCTTTCTGAATGGAAATGCCTAATCTAAAGAAAAGGGAATCCCCAACTTTGTAGTTATAATCGTTTTTAGCCATGCAGTTCTGCAATCTGGTCATGAAGCTGATCGTGTCATCTCCCAACTCCCCCAGAGTCGTAAAGGTGAGGACTCCTAAGCCTTATTCATGCTCGTTGCATTTGCCCAAATATTTATTACGCTTGCGCTTAACCGCATTGGAGATAGCTTTCCCAGGCGTAAACGCAACCCAATCGCCACCTGCAAAAGGGGACACTCCTTATTACTATTATTTTTTTTATTTTTTTTACTATGAAGATAAATTTTATTGGATGAAAAAAGGTATTTACACTGAACCAGAAGG
Organism: Papaver californicum; assembly: GCA_023531435.1. Classification (NCBI taxonomy): domain Eukaryota; kingdom Viridiplantae; phylum Streptophyta; class Magnoliopsida; order Ranunculales; family Papaveraceae; genus Papaver; species Papaver californicum. The sequence continues at coordinate 2,569,088 of JAJJMC010003761.1, read as the reverse complement.
AAGCCTAGCCACAAGCTGGGCTCCCACTCCTTTTTGGATAGCTAACCCTAGTCTGAAGAAAAAAGAGTTGCCGATTTTGTGGTTGTAATCAAAGCTAGCTATTCAATTCTGTAACCTCTTTACAAAAATTATCGTATCCTCTCCTAGTTCGCCTAGGTTCGTGAAGGCCAACACACCAAGTCCATATCCATGGGCCTCGCACTTATCCAGGTATTTGGTGCATTTCCGGGTAATAGCGTTCGAGATGACTTAACCGGGTGAAAAGGCGACTCTCCCTCCTCCTGTGAAAGGGACACTCTGGTGACGTCAAAACATACATCTCGGTCGTTCTCCCAATTATGTATAAGGATGTTCGTTGGCCGTAGGGAATGCTCATCGTCATCCAAGAAGCCCAGAGGCACCTCCTTCCGCGCTGACACACCTGCTCTGAAACACATGTCAGCGACCACGTCTCGGACCATGTCATGCCTGAACTTAAGCCCCACCTCGCTGGCGCAGTGAAGGCATGGTCACCAAAAACATCCATCCATCTTCCACAGCAAGAGCATACGCTGTTCTCCGCGAACAAAAGAATACCGAGTCTGTAGGATAAAACGACCCAGAACTGTCGAGGCCCAATTGATTGGTTGAGCCCAGATATGGGGATCGCTTTGAGAAAATCTTGAGCCTGGTCCATCTTAGTGCATTGCCAAAAAATATTGTCCCGGTCAGACATATTGAACCTGGAGAGGATATTCTTCTTAACAACGTCGAAGTAGTGGGTTGCCAACGTGCGCATTGGGCCTGGGGCTGCCGTATTGATGTTGAAAGAAGAAGTAAGCCCATAAAATTGGGTAAATTTTGACAACGCCTGCTGGAAACAAGGATGACAATCTGTTTTCTGGAGGGATCCAAGGATCAAGGCGGTTACATGAATTATTATTATTATTATTATTATTATTATTATTATTATTATTATTATTATTATTATTATTATTATTATT
>JAJJMC010003761.1:2498193-2568095 GCA_023531435.1 Papaver californicum | reverse complement strand
TTATTATTATTATTATTATTATTATTATTATTATTATTATTATTATTTATTTTATTATTATTATTATTATTATAAAAAGACTTTCATTAAAGGGAGAAAATCATTTTTTTTACATAGCGTTTGGTACGGAGCCTAGCCACAAACTGAGCCCCTACCCCTTTCTGAATAGAAATGCCTAATCTAAAGAAAAGAGAATCCCCAACTTTGTAGTTATAGTCGTGGATAGCCATGCAGTTCTGCAGTCTCGTCATGAAGCCAATCGTGTCTTCTCCCAACTCCCCCAGAGTCGTGAAGGCGAGAACTCCCAAGCCGTATCCATGCTCGTTATATTTGTCCAAATATTTATTACGTTTGCGCGTAACAGCGTTGGCAATGACATCCCAGGCGTAAACGCGACCCTCACGCCATCTGCAAAAGGGGACACCCCTGTGAAGTCAAAGCACACGTCTCGGTCGCGCTCCCAATTGTATACCAGAATATCCGCGGGCCTAAGAGCGCTTGCATTGTCAGATAAGAAGCCGAGCTTGACTTCCTTACGGGCCGAGACACTAGCTTTAAAGCACATGTATGCCACCACGTCTCTTACTAGATCATGTCTGAATTTGAGCCCCACCTCACTAGCACAATGTAAGGCGTGATCCCCAAAAGCATTCATTTCTCTGCCACAGAAGGAACATGTGTTGCCGTCCACAAACATAGCAATGCCAAGCTTATAACAAAGTATAGCCCTGAATTGGCGAGGCCCAATGGATTGGTGTAGCCCAACAATTGGAATAGCTTTGAGGTAGTCTTGTGCATGGCTCAGCCTATTACATTGCCATAAGATGCAATCGCGTTCATTCTGAGTGAAACTGTTGGGGATGCCCTTCTTCACCATAGCAAAGTAAAACACTGCCAGAGAATGCATGGGACGGGGGGAAGTTGCCTTAATACTGATAGTAGAAGGGGGTAGCCCACATACCTGACTAAAGCTGAGCAAGGCTTGCTGGAAGCTGAGATGCTGTAACGTGTCCCTATTCATCAGGAGGATGGTGTTCTGCACCTGGGTTGTCTGGAGACAGGAGGAAAAGTAGATATAATAGCTAGAATCCTTCATCGTGTAAACCCATAAACCCTCGTCCTTCATGGGCAAGGAGGCTATGCGCAACTGGTATGGACCAAAGCCAACACCATCACTGGTGACCAAGTGTCTAAGGAACTGACATAAACGCTGGTCATAATAATCATCTGACTGGTGCAAGACAGAGGGGCTGGTGGTCCTTATGGTGAAGTACAAGCGAGACACCCCAGCATAATTTCTGAGGAGGAGCAATTCGCTTTGTGGATCTTGTAGGAGCTTCAGGGACTCCATTAACTATAAGGTCTTCTCCACTCTGTGTTGGACCATCTCGTTGCAAAAGTCAGCATCCAGACTAACCGGTCCCCCTAGGAGCTTCACCCCACGAACTGGTCTACTGATGTTGGCAGGGAACACTCTCTTCTCCAGGATCCTGGGGTCTGTGTTGGGCCAAAATAACTCTGTCTTGTTAATATTGAGGGATAAGCCTCTGTTGCTACCCTCATATTGGATAATGCGCAAAGCTTGAGCCACCTCTAACGTGTCCCCTACAATAGTCCCACCATCCAGATATCAGGCATGCATGTCCAAAGTGCATTGAGACGCAATTTTTAGAATAAGAGGGTGTAACGTCAAAACAAACAGCAAAGGACCCAAAGGGTCTCCCTGTTGGACACCCTGAGCAGACAAGAGAACCTTATCGTTGTAATAGAGATTTGCAGGCTTCGCATAACAGAATTCAACCCATCTAGAGATACTAAGGCACTTGTACCTGACTTCATTAATGATAGCAGTTCTGCCCACCATATTAAAAGCATTATTGAAGTCAATTAAAAGACACACTTGGTTAAGGAACTACCTTACATCTCCAAAATTCGGTTTGCTGAGTGCAAAATACCTTCCCCACCACATTGGACCCCCACGCCAAATTGGAAATCCCCCAGGTAGGTAGCCATTTCCTTGCTTACCCCTGAAGCCACCAATTTAGACCAAAACCTCCTCCAAATAGTACCTACATCAATGGGCCTTCTTGCCCCTCTCGGCTTGAGAAAAGGGGTAAGAGGGGCACTAGCAATATAAGCGCCATGCGCTGTTGGGCATCTTCCGGCCAACCAAAGGTTAACTACTCCAGTCACTGAAGACAAGAGGTCATTTGCCACTGCGGCAGCAGGTCCACTAAGCGCATCCAATAGATGTTGGGCTCTAAGACCGTCTCTACCACAAGAAGTTCCCTTGGGAAACCCTTTTATGGCACTTAGAACGGAAGATTTGTCCACGCATAGAGGCTCACCCACAAATGGTTCTGCAGGGATACAGGGAATCGGCGCCGAAGGGTGTTTGTGGCTTAGCTCTGCGAGAGTATCAGGAGAAATTGGGGCTATGCCGCTGGAAGCCAGCACTTTGATAGCCGATGTATACTGCCCCAAGCCCAACTTCCTTCTACAAGCAGCAAGATTAGGCCCACCCAAACTCCTGCTGTTAACCTGCCCATTATGGAACCGTCTGGACTGCTCCAAGACTGACTGGACTAAGTTGAAACACTCCTGCCCATCATTCCATAGCTGCAACGCCTGATTTATGCTGGACGTTTGTAACTTTTTTCTGTTCCCAGACTGTTCCTCTATGGTCCCCTTGGGTGTGTACAAGCTTAAAGAACACACATGTAGTAACATCAACTGTATCCACACAGACAGTTTAAAGGGGTTAGCTATTACCCTGTCCAACGATGCTTTGAGGGCCCTAGCAAACTGGAGCTGACACTGCAATGGAATGCTTGCGACTGTAGGGATATGATGTTGGTACACAAGGTGAAGCAAGTCAACGTCAAGGACAGCTGAAGCAACAGGTTCCACAGCCTCCAGGTTCGCTGAGATGGAAGGCAAATGCTTGGAAATACCGTGTACAAGGCAGGTTGCAGAAGTCCCATTGAAGGGGCTCGGTATAACCCCTTCTTTATGTTGTCGGCAGGGCCGTCTCCAATAGTACATATGCATGCACCCCGAGCAAAGCCACATTTGCATTTGCGATAAAACTGCCTCCCAAGCGTTGAACACAACCAAGTCACTAGCGTCCCTTTCCCTGCACACATCCAATGCCTCCATAGTAGGGAGGTGTTTATCTTGCAAGTGCCGATAGAACCCGGATCGACTAAGTAGACCCCCAACCCCATTGTTACAGCCATAAAGGTTCTTGTAAGGGAAGTGAAACAAGTCATTCAAACCCCCTCCCCCATTCACAACTGAACTTTGTGAGCCTGTAGATGATCTAGTGTTGGGCATAGGATTTCCTGAAGCAAAAGGCTAAAATGGAACAGGTCCTAAACAAGCGGAAAGCTGGAAAAAATAAAAACTGGACTAAGGTTGCACCACAGATAGAAATACCAACACAAGAGAGCTGATACTCTCTGCAAGTCTGAGCTTGAAGAGAAAAGTGGCAGAAAAGTTGGGTGAAACTGGATACAACCATAGGCAGCAGGACCCACTAATGAGTGTACAAACTGGAAGTCCAAAAATGAACACAGGAACAATTTATGGATTACCGTTGATGTGATTGAGAAGAACACAAGCACAAGTTTGCCACATAAATGACCAGGTGTACAGGTCAAAAAAAAAAAAAGAGGCTGGAATCCAGACCACCAGGTGCAAGATTGTGGTCGGGAAATGAGTGGAAGTATTCGGGAGTCTCTGAATGCAACCCAGAACACCAAAGATTGAGCTATAAACTGAAATCTAAAACTGGATTAGCCTAAAGCAACTCAAACATTGTGGTCAGGAAATGACTGGAAGTGTTCGGGTGTCTCTGAATGCAACCCAGAACACCAAAGAGAGCTATTGATTGAACACAATCACAAGCTAGCCAAAGAAATGACCAGGTGTACAGGTCCAAAAAAAAAAAACGAAAGTTGAAACTGGAATCCAGAACACCAGGAGCACAGGATTAGCCTAAAGCTAATCAAAAATTGAGGTCAGGAAATGAATAGAGGTGTTCGTGTGTCTCTTTCAATGCAACCCAAAACACCAAAGAAATAAAACAGGAACACCAAAATTGTGGTACGGACCAAAATGACCAAGGTGTACGGACCAAGAAAACCTAAGCAAAGGCTGAGAGATGAAAACCAAACTGAAATTGAAAATGAAGGTGTCTCTAGAAGGAACACCAACAGCAAAATACGAACACTAGAACCAACTATATGAGTTTGTAAGCTAGATTTACACTGCATAAAACTAAACAGACACGACCTAGAAAATGAAAATGAAAACATGACTAATGTGTTACTCCTATGTACAATGGAGTGGGTGAGTTTATGAGAAGCAATGGGGTAGGGTATGACATAATCCATACCTGAAGCCTGGGTTGTTCCCTGAAACCCAAAAGAGTACCTCACGAAGTACATTGAAGACTTCATTGAAGTCTCCATGAAAGCCTCCATGGGAGCTTCTCTCTCCTAAACTCAACATTATTATTATTATTATTATTTTATTTTTTTTATTTATTTTTTTTTATTATTGAACGAAAATTTTATTATATAGGAAAAACCGATGACACATTAGTGGTAGGAAGCCTCGCCACAAGCTGGGCTCCTACACCCTTTTGTATGGAAATACCTAGTCTAAAGAAAAGGGGGTTGCCTATTTTGTAATTGTAGTCTAAGCTTGTAATACGGTTCTGCAGCCTCGACACTAGTGCTATAAGGTCCTCTCCTAACTCCCCTAAAGTGGTGAACGTTAGCACGCTGAAACCATATCCATGTTCTTCACATTGGGTTAGGTATTTGTTGTTCTTGCGAGTCGTAGCGTTTGAGATTGGCTGACCAGGCGTGAAGGCGGCTCTCCTAGTACCAGTGAACGGAGACACTCATGTGACGTCGAAGCAAACGTCGCGGCCATTATCCCCATTATATACTAGGATATCATCCGGCCTCAAGGAGTTATCACTGTCCGAAAGGAATCCCAGGTTGGATTCTTTATGAGCGGAGACCCCAGCTTTGTAGCACACGTCGGATAGCACATCCCTGACTAACTCATGTCTAAACTTGAGTCCCACCTCACTGGCGCAATGAAGTGCATGATCGCCAAAGACGTCCATACCACGCCCACAACAAGAACAAAGGCTCCCCTCCTCAAACTGTGACAAACCAAGCCTATAGATAAGGACAGCCCGGAATTTCCGAGGCTCAATAGCTTGATGAAGCCCTGCTATGGGTACGGATTTAAGAAATTCTTGGGCATGGCTCAACTTGTTGTATTGCCAAAGGATGGTGCCTCGCTCGGACAGGTTGAAACTAGTGGGTATATTCTTCTTGACCACATCAAAGTATTTGGCTGCCAAAGAGTGCATAGGGAACGGAGAAGTGACTTGGATGTTGGCACAAGATAGAGGGAGCCCACAGGCTTGCGTAAAACTGGCCTAGGCCTGTTGGAAGCTAGGGTGTTGGTCAGCACCGCATTGTGTTTTAAGGATGATGTTCTGCAGCTCTTGTGTTTGTAATCACGAGGCTAGAAAGCTGTAGTGGCAGGCGTCACCCATGGTGTAAACCCCTAAGCCACCATCCTTCATTGACAAGGTAGCTAACCGCATATGAGTAGGTCCAAAACTTTCCCCATCTCCAGCCACTATATGTCTGAGAAATTCCATGAGGTGCTGGTCAAAATGGGCGGCTGGGCCTGGAGGGCTTTTGGATTGGTGGTTCTCAGTGTGAAGAAAAGTCTGGAGACTCCTGCGCAATTTCTCAACAACAAAATCTCACTCTGCGGATCCTGTAGGGACTTCAAAGCCTGCATAAGCTGACATGTCTTGTCCACCCTTCCTTATACCATATCTCTGCAGAAGCTGGAGTCTAAGATGACTGGCCCACCAAGAAGCTTAACCCCGAGAGTTGGTCTGCTAATTCCTGTAGGAAAGGTACCCTCCACCAAAACTCTAGGATCAACTACCGGCCAAAAGAGCTCTGTCTTGCTGATGTTGAGGAAGAGCCCTGCCCTCTCTCTGAATGATTTGTAAGGCTTTGGCTACCTCCAAAGAATCACCTGCGATTGTTCTGTCATCTAAGTACCAAGCATTCATCACAAGTGAGCACTCCGAAGCTATTTGGGAGATGAGGGTATGCAAGGTTAGCGCAAAGAGCAAGGGACCTAGGGGATCCCCTTGTTGCACTCCCTGAGCAGAAAGAAGAATGTGATCCTGGTGATATAGTTTTGCAGGATGTGCATAGCAAAATTCTACCCATCTGGAGATGCTTGGACATTTGCTCCTCACCTCATGAAGCATCACTGATTTGTCCACCAAGTTGAAAGCATTGCTGAAGTCTATCAGCAACATATTCATGGTATGACACCTCTCTTGCATCTCCAGAAACTTGTTAGCTGAGTGGAGGATAGCTTCTCCCCCACACTGGAAACCAACACCAAACTGGTGATCACCGAGGTAAGAAGCCAATTCCTTACAAACTGTTGTTGCTGCCAGCTTGGAGCACAACCTCCTCCAAATGGTCCCTACGGCTATTGGCCTTATACCGCCCACTGGCTTGAGAAGAGAGGTCAAAGGAGCACTAGCCACGTATGCACCTAACATGGGAGGGCACCTTCCATCAATCCACAGGTTAACCACCCATGTTAAAGGGATGAGCATCTCCTCAGCAACACCGGAAGCAGGACCACTTAAGGCATCTAGTAAATGTTGTACCCTTAGGCCATCCCTACCACTAGAGGTACCCTTAGGAAAACCTTTAATAGCTCTTAAGACAACTTCCTTGTCCACACATAGGGCATCTACCTGGATGTGGCCCTCTGGGATGCCTGGTGATGAGATAATGGGGTGCTTGCTCCTTAGTTCACTGAGTGTAGCTGGTGAGCTTGGTGCTAGACCATTAGACGACAAGACTTTAATTACTGTCGTATATTGACCATAGCTGAATTTCCTCTTACAAGCATTGAGGTTTGATCCCCCTGGTTCATTTTAGAAACCTTGTTCCTATATGTATTTGGTGACTCTAGAAGGTTGTGCACTAAGCTGGAACACCCGCCTTCATTCCATAGTTGTATGGCATGGTTTATGTTGGATACCTGGAGCTTCTTTCTAGTGCCAGACCTCTCTTACCTAGAATTCCTTGGATTGTACAAGCTAAGAGTGCAAATGGGCAACAACAACAAATGCACCCACACTACCGAGTCTGTTGGGTTGTCTATGACTTTCTCCAGAGTCGACTTGAGGGTCCTGGAAAAGCTCAACCTGCATTGTTGTGGGATGCTGACAACTGTAGGCACGTTCCTAATGAATAGCTGGTTAAGCATATGTAAAGGGGAACTGGCAGGCACACCGGGATCAATAGGAGTCTCTACCTGGAGCATTGATTGGTTTGTCAATCCCATACACCAAAAACTCAGCATTCAGACCATTAAAAGGCTTGGGTATAAAATCAGTATGGTTGCGGCAGGGTCTCTTCCAAGAATAAGTATGCATACACAATGAGCACAACCACATTTGTAAACTTGACAACACCTGTTCCCAAGCTGAAAAAACTGATAAGTCTGTGTTTATTATGTCCCTGCAAGAAGACCTGGCTTCCTCTGTTGCCATGTGCTTGTCTTGTAGGTGCCTATGGAAGCCAGACTTGTTGAATCCCCTATCACCAAGCCCATTTGTACAACCATCACTCCCTTTAAATGGACAATGGAAGAAAGATTCACCAATGGACCCCAACTCTTCACTACATGTTATGCCACAAGCTGATCTGGTGGTAGGCATTGTAACAGGGACTGCCCAAGAGCTATTACTGAACTGAATATGCACTGAAATGACCCTATAATATGACTCTGGCCTGGATACAGGAAACACACAACAGGAACCTGAAACTGCTGAACCAACAGTCAACCACAGGGGAGGACTGAAACTAAGCATGGAGTAAAGTGCCCAAGATCTATTACTGAAATAAAGAAACACTGAAATGCCCCTATAATATGACTCTGAACTGGACACAGGAAAATCATAGCAGGAACCAGAAACTGTTGAACCACCAGGCAACCACAGGGAAGGCCTGAAGCTAAGCGAGGAGTAAAATGAAAAAGAGCTGAACGGTGAATGTGTATCAGGAGGACTCACACACACCAAAAAACAAACACTAAGACTAGGTGATATAAGCTTGAAGAGCAATTATGTTGTACAGGTCCCCAAAGTGAATATACAAACTGGAATCCTCTGAACAGACCTGGAGCTAAGCAAGGTAAGGACTGGAATTGAATGAAATGTATGTTGAAAGTGTATGCTGAAAATGTGGAATGTAAGAATGTATGTGAAATTTGAGTGTGTCTCTGGATAGAACACAATCACTAAAATGTTGAGGCTAAAACCAGGTGTACAGACCCAAAATCTCAAGGATGAAATCGAGCTAATCTGAAAGTGAAAATAGCTAGGAAAAGACCAAGAAAGTGTCTTTGGATGAACCACAAACACCGTAGATCTAAAATGTATGCTGGATTTACAATCTTGAAAATAAATCAAAAGAACCCTAGAAAAAGAAACTACTGAAGCCCTGGTACGTACACTGGACCGGAAGGAAAAAGGTATTTACACTGGATGAAAAGGTATTTACACTGGACCGGAAGGAAGCCTAGCAACAAGCTGGGCTCCCACTCCTTTTTGGATAGCTAACCCTAGTCTGAAGAAAAGAGAGTTACCGATTTTGTGGTTGTAATCAAAGCTGGATATACAGTTCTGCAACCTCTTTACAAAAATTATCGTGTCCTCTCCTAGTTCGCCTAGGGTCGTGAAGGCCGCACACCAAGTTCGTAACCGTGTGCCTCGCACTTGTCAAGGTATTTGGTGCGCTTCCGGGTAATGGCGTTCGAAATGGCTAGACCGGGTGAAAGGGCGACTCTCCCTCCTCCTGTAAAAGGGGACACTCCGGTGACGTCAAAGCACATATCTCGGCCTTCCTCCCAATTATAAACAAGTATATCAACAGGCCTCAGTGAGTTTGTGTTGTCGGCTAAAAAGCCCAGCTTAACTTCCTTTCGGGCAGAGACACCGGCTTTAAAACACATGTCAGCAATTACATCCCTAATAAGATCATGCCTGAATTTGAGGCCCACCTCGCTGGCACAATGTAAGGCATGATCACCATAGGCATCCATTGCCCTACCACAAAAGGAACAAGGGTTGTCTCCAACAAAAATTGGCATGCCTAACCTGTAACTGAGTATGGCCCTAAACTGGCGAGGCCCAACTGCTTGGTGTAGCCCTGCGATGGGGATGGCCTTGAGATAGTCTTGGGCATGGGTCATTATGTTACACTGCCACAATATGCAGTCTTTTGTAGTCTGTTGGAAGCAGCTGGGAATATTCTTCTTTACCATATCAAAGTACAACACTTCCAAGGCATGCATGGGACGTGGGGCAGTTGCTTTAATACTGAAAAAAGAGGAGGGCAAGCCACAAACCTGACAGAAGCTAGTCAGAGCTTGCTGGAAAATCTGGTGAAGGTCAGTGTCACTGGGCACCTTGAGGATGGAGTTATGCACCTGAGTTGTTTGTATACAAGAAGCTAAATAACAGTACCTGCTGGAGTCCACCATAGCATACACTCCCAGTCCCCCATCCTTCATGGGTAGTGTAGCTATGCGCAACTGATAAGGACCAAAGCCAGCTCCATTACCAGTAACCAGATGCCTAAGGAACTGGCTAAGGTGCAGGTCATATTGCTCAGCATCCTGGTGTAGAACTGAAGGGCTAGTGGTCCTCAAGGTGAAGTACAAGCGAGATACCCCTGCACAATTTCTAAGATGGAGCAGTTCACTCTGCGGATCTTGCATGAGCTTCAAGGACTCCATAAGCTGAAGAGTCTTATTCACCCTGTGTTGGACCAAATCATTGCAGAAAATAGCATCCAAGCTGACAGGACCACCGAGCAGCTTCACTCCTTTGGATGGCCTACTGATGCTTGTTGGGAAAACACCAACCTGGAAACTCCTGGGGTATGTGTTAGGCTGAAATATCCCTGTCTTGTTAATGTTGAGGGAAAAACCTCTACTGCTACCCTCATCTTGGATAATGTGCAGAGCTTTAGCCACCTCCAAGGTGTCACCCACAATGGTTCCATCATCCAGGTACCAGGCATGCATATCCAAGGTACATTCTGAAGCAACTCTGAGTATTAGAGGATGTAGAGTCAGGGCAAAAAGTAAAGGACCCAATGGGGCACCCTGTTGAACTCCCTGAGCAGACAAGAGGACATTGTCATTGTAATAGAGCTTAGCAGGCTTTGCATAACAGAACTCCACCCACCTGAAGATGCAAGGGCATATGCCCCTAACTTCCTCAATTATGGCTGATCTATCCACCAAATTAAATACATTGTTAAAGTCAACCAAGAGCATACACTTAGTTGAGGAGTTACCTTACATCTCCAACAACCTATTTGCTGAATGTAAGATACCTTCTCCGCCACATTGGACCCCAACTCCAAATTGGTAGTCCCCTAAATAAGTGTTCATGTCCTTACTGACCCTTGAGGATGCAAGTTTGGAACAAAGCCTTCTCCAAATGGTACCCACTGCTATTGGCGGAATGCCCCCACCAGGTTTGAGTAGCGGAGTCAGAGGTGCACTGGCAATGTAAGCCCCCAACATCGTAGGATATCTACATCAGCAAGCCACAAATTGACTACATCTGTCATGGATGAAAGAAGGTCATCTGCAACAGCAGCAGCAGGGCCGCTGAGGGCATCCAAGAGATGTTGTGCCCTCAACCCATCTCTACCACAGGATGTCCCTTTGGGGAACCCTTTGATTGCACTCAAAACAGCTGCCTTGTACACACTAAGAGCCTCAGTACTGACAGGGCCTTCAGGAATGCAAGGAAGTGGAGCGTCCGGGTGCTTCTGGTTCAACTCAAAGAGAATGGTTGGAGAGAAAGGTACAATACCACTTGAAGCAAGAACCTTTATCGCAGCTGTGTATTGGCCATAACCCAATTTCTTTCTGCAGGCTGCCAGGTTAGGGCTCTCGTTGCCTTTGTTGATGTGATGACTCATTTGACGCTGTTTAGGGCTCTCGTTGCCTTTGTTGCCTTTGTTATTATTATTATTATTATTATTATTATTATTATTATTATTATTATGTGGTTACATGAATTGTAAATTTATCATACAGATTGTGGACATGTACCGCAATAGTTGAACATGTTGTCGGGCTAGCCTACCAGCGAGCCTTATGAGGAACCATCCAAAGGAGCCTAAGCAGATAGGGGGTTGATTATGTCGCAAGGGGGGCAAGTTAACACTACCTTCCATGTCAAATTCTGCAGTATTACGCCATCGATGATTGGAACCTGTGATCTCCTGGAGCGCATTAAACTTGTAAGGAGCGTGACAGTCATCCTTTAAGCCAGTTTAATCCTCGGAGAGCTTGGGACCGGTGTGTTGTGCGTCGATGTTCATGTTGGTTGTAATCTTTTGTTTCCTCCAAGTCGTCCGGGCATTTACCTATCTTGATTGATTTATCGTGTGGTGTTGGTTTATTCTTCTACAGTTTATCTATAATGTTGGCAACCTTTCTAGTAGTGGATAAAGCCTCCCCAATCTTTGATGATTTCTACTCTTGTTCTGTTGCAGTCTTAAGATACAACCTTTATTTCCTTATTTTTATCTTTAAATTTCAATAGTTGTAATTGCTATTTCGGAATGTTTGTTTGTTTTTGATCTTATTCTCCTATTTGGCTATCCCTAGTAGTGAAGATAGAACTTTAGTTTTTTTGAAAACCTTCATTTAAAATAAAATAAAATAATACTACCTTTGTTTCAGGAAAAGAGTTATTATCACTTTTTTAAATTGGTCTATTTTCAATCTAAAATGAAAAAATGATAGTAATACTTTTCCAAAAATAAATAAAATATTTTTTTCCTCTTATTAACACGAGGACTCAACCCACTCCTATTAGTAGTGTCGAACACGTTTGATTTTTATTACCTTTTTCATTTCCACTAATTAAGATTTATTTTTTTCTCATTTTTACTCTAAAGTCTAACCATATATTTTCTTAATAAATCTGAATTCCGTGTAAAACGATCGTGGGAGAATAAGGAGTGTCGATTAGTAGTGAAATCTGAAATCATGTCAAGCGTTTCAATTGCAGAGGAAATTCTTAACGAAATCTTGTTAAGGTTGCAGCTCAAATCAGTTTCAATCTTTAGGTGCGTATGCAAGAAATGATACACTCTACTCTCTAGCCCTAGTTTTGTTAAAAACCATTTTGATCTTGCTGTTGAAAATAAAAACCCTATTTTCATTCTTGCGACTAATTTTGAGAACGATCATAATATCATCCGTATAAAACAAGATTCATTATTATCATGTGAGCCTGATAGTGAATGTGATTGTGAAACTGAATCTGAATGTGGATGCGAACGTGAATGTGATGAGGGTATTTTTGTAGATTACCCATTCGAACAGTTAGAATCACATGATGTCGAGATTTTGGGCGTTTCTAATGGTTTACTTTGTCTAATTGTTTGTGAGTTAGTTGAGGAAGTGACTCAAGACATTGTTTGTATCTGGAATCCGACTACTAGAGAATATATAAAATTACCCAATCCACCAAGTGAGTTTTCATGTGATGTAAAGATCATGGATAATGAGTATTCAGATTATGGGTTTTGTTATGATGGTAATATTAAGGATTACAAGTTGATAAAAATTGTGGGAATTTTCAACGAGTCAACGAGGCTGGGAGTTCAAATTTATAATTTACAGTCGAACTTGTGGAAAAACAGTCAGAAATTCATACCTTTCCAGTCACCATCACTTCACAGAAGTTTGGGCATTTTAGTTAATGAAGCTCTTCATTGGTTATTAATCAAGCCTGGAAATGTCATTACTGGTGTTATATTTTCATTAAGTATTTGTGATGAAGAATTTGGTGATTTGGCTCTACCAGAGTCAGTGGAAAATCAGGATGTGACTAAAGAACTTGGAGGGTTTAATGGTTGTCTTTGTTTACTTGTCGGATCTCGCGGTGTTCAAGCTGATTTATGGGTAATGCAAAAGTATGGAGTCAAACAGTCTTGGACTAAACTTTTCACAACTAATAAAGAGTTAAATGCATAAGAATGATTTTATGAAGACTGGGTTGCCGATATGCACATTTAAGAATGGTGAAATTCTGATGCCAAATTTGGAGGGTTTTGTTTTATATGACCCGAAAAGTGATAAAGCTAAACTTGTGACGATTCGTGGCATTTGTGGAGGGAGTGAAGTCAGTAAGGTTGAAAGTTATATAAAGAGCTTGGTTTCACTCAACTCGCGTACTTATGTTTGGCAGAATGACATTACTGAGGATTTTTCATTGGGGAGTTAAATGAAAATCTTCATTTTGCTCAACTCAGTTTATTTTGAGATTCCATGCAGGGAGTCAATAACTGATGCAGAGTAGGTTAAAGCTCTAGTTTATGTTTGTCACTTTGTTGTGGGATGGAAAGGCAAGTAGTATTTTGAGAAGATAAATTGATAGTGGTTTGAGTTTTAATCTCTCATGTTTGTTATGCTAAATGGGGCTATGTTTCGTGTTCTGTTTTTCTCTTTGTTGTGTACTCTTGTTCTTTTTTCCGGCATTCAGCAAACACACAACTGGTACTATTATACTTGTTGTAGGTTGTAATTTGCCTACTAGGTGTTTTTTCTTGCTTTAATATAGACTTTGCCTCTTTCAGAAAAAGAAAAAAAAAGACTATGAGAGAGCAAATGGAGTATAGATGATTGCTGGAAAATTAGTTAGTCTTATTTTAGAAGTAAGTTAGAACGTAACGTTGTCAGTCTTGTGATGGCCAAGATCTGAGATTAGTTGATTTCCCTTTTGCATCTCTTTAATGTCTCAGTATATTACAATCTTCTCGTAACTGTAGTTCTGTTTATTTGTTTATTCTATAAACATTGTTTCTTGCTAACTATTTGTAAGTTAGAACGTTGTCAGACTTGTACCAAGTCACGTATCCTTGTGGGTATATCTAATTTATAGAACTGTAGTTCTTTCTTACTAACTATTTGTAAATGCTATTTGTGTGAATCGAAGGCAAAAGAATCATAAACACTCACACCTTTTATTTCTGCAGACAGACTTTTAATTCTGATTTTGCTGGAGGCAGTACCTAAGCTTTTCCCTTGGGGCGTTTAAGGTGAAGTACTGTTTTTTGGATTTCACCTGTGTAACAGTTAATTAATCTACGGCAGTGAACATGTAAGAAAATTAGCAGCAGTTTTACGTGGTTCGGCTATGCCTATGTCCACGGGGTAACGAGTATTAAGTTAATTAAGTATTGTGATTATCCAAGGCAACCTTCTACATTACCACTACGTGGGGGAGACGTGTGCGGCACGCCCGACACTGCAAAATACATACCACTGAGAAAAGGTAAAATACACACACTTGTTGCAAGAAGTGGATCAAGAGCGCCTCGGAATCTCGGAAAGAATAGGGGCCAGTATATATACTTTGGCATAGAGTTATATTCTTTACGGAGATGCCTTCATCAAGAAGAAAGGCCTTCCGCAGGGGCAAGGAAGGAGTCCACCAATTGAGGAGACTATGCTCCTCAGCTGATGTGAGGAGACGCTTGCTTCCCAGCAAGTGAGGAAGCATAAAGGGAAGGGTCAAAGGTAGAAGTGTATGCGTATACGAAGGCTCATCCGCAGCAGCTTAAGCTCTCTTATTGCGGAGTGCATATTGCAGGACATGATTGTGGACGCAGTCTTGCAGCAACCCAAATTATGCAGCTGACGAATTCTCTAACTACGCAGCAACTTAATCCTCACAGTCAAGCCCAATACTATTGACTGCGAGATGGTAGTCATAAAATCACAGACGATATGTTTACTATAATGCATAGCTGAAAGGCTGGTGAAATACCACCAAAAAGGCAGAAAAAGTGGGAATTGAGAGAAGCAGGAAATCAACAGCTTTGTGAACTAGATATGAAATGCGAAATGCATTCACCACCAACCGCAGTTAAGGCATTTAATAAAATTCCTAGCTAACAGTGGTAAAATGCAACAAAATATATAAGAGGCTCCTGAAGTCAGAAGATTTCATCAAGAAACTACTGGTGGAACTACCCGTAATAAACTGGTGGAGCTGCTGCTACTGATGGAACTATTACTAAAAGTTTCCAGACGCCAGACCAATGAGGAGGGCATACCAATTCCACCCACTGTTCAACACGCAGCAGTTAGGACCAACAGTTTCTGAACTGAAATCTTCCTTTTGGAGATGGGCAGCAGCTCGATTCGAGGGATTACCCTTCGAATATGCTGTCTATCGAATAAATTCTTTGTTTTCGTTTTGTGTAGGCCCATGAGCCTGTGAGTAGCAGATTCACTTGAACAGAGAAGTGGCTGTACAATCACTAGTTGAAAAGCAGCTGTTCAATCCGCAGCATTACAAGTTCTGCTGTTGGGAAGTGTACGTCACGAAGCAACATAGCTGTGGATGTAGACGTACCTTTGAGCAGGCTGTTGCTCTAAGTTTGACAATGGCGAGATACAATCTCGTAGCACTACGTGGATAGCACTTGGACTAATGACTGTCCAAGATCATCCGTGCTTAACAGAGAATTGATGACTTCGTCAGCTATTTCCTCCTGAAATAAGCTGCAACACTTCCTATAGTTCGATCTGTACGGAATTGAAGTCCCAATATTTGATGTAATGGGACAAGTCTTTCCGATGCAAATGCATCCCAAAACCTTGGCGAGGTTGTCAATTGGCACGCTGATGCTCCCTCTTCCTCATGGATTTCATCATGTGAATTGTGATGCAAGGCAGACCCCTACCAGCAAGGCAGTGTAGCTGAGGATGCAGCTCCAATCACGCCTTAGAGAGGATGCTCAGCTCCTCAAATGACACAGACGCGGCGAAAGCACCCATCGATGTAGACTCAAACGTGGCGAAAGAGACCCATTGACGTAGACGTGGATGCGGCGAAAGCAAACCCATTGACGGAGACGCAGAAGTAGTCTCCAAAGATCTTGTCCGTTGACGCAAATCAAATCTAAAAAGCTGATTAGTCGCATTTTGACTTGAGCACTTGTTGTGTTTAGCAAAATGCTTAGCTAAAAGACTGGTATATATTCTCAAGAGGTGTCATTTGGCATTGTTTTTGGAATCGTTACATGTCACCTTGCACCGCAGTTCAGTGTTACCACTTCTACCGCAAAGAAGGAGATACTCTCCCCGTCATGTGTGATAAAACTGGTGGCAGCAGACTCTACTCTACTGTTGATGTAAGACCCTGCTGTTGACGCCACAGCAATGATGATGACACGCCCACTGGTACCACCAACAGTTCAACGCAGTCACTATCTCGAATACAAGACCAGCAGCTCAGAAAATACCACAATCTCCCTTTTGGCAATGAGCAGCAGCTCGCAGGGTAGTCACGAACAGCAGCAGTTAAGTTATGACAACTGAGAGGGTAAGAGCTGAGAGAAGGAATTATCTTCTCCCCAATTACGCAGCATCAAAGTTTACACACTTACGAATATCATTCAGCAGACGCAGCTCAAAGTTTCCAGCTTTGTGAACTTCAGTAGCAACAGCACAGATTACTTTTGATACAGATACGCACTGCAGTGCATCAGCAAGTCATGATGCATGACAGGATTCCTGCTACTCACAAGGGCGGGGTATAGTCATGGACGCAACAAAGTCGAAACAAGGAGCAATTGAAGTTACATTAGCGAAGGCAATAGTCACCTCACAACCTGATAAAACTCAGATGATAAATATCTTCTTGGAGTAATATACAATTTCCAGTGAAGCTTTCGGTAGAAATGCAAGAATCTCACCTTGTGGTTGCCACTAACTATATGCCCCATAACCATTTGAGACGTGGGATAAGTCTCAATTCCTAGCCCCAAATTATTTTATAATCAAGCGTGTAAAACGCACGTGAAAATCTTCTTCCCCTGTTACCTACCATAATGACCAAAATATCCTTAATAATTCCCAGTAAAATCCTAAAGATATCGTTATCTTCTCACAAATTATCAAAACACCATTTCCTTGAATCTCTGAAAAAAAAAAGAACTTTCAGATAGAAATGGAGGGAAGCTCTATACTAAGCTTTCCTTCTTCAAAAATTCATTTGAAAGTTACTTCTCATCAGTTATCTTCTCCTTTCAAACAAACCCAAGTTGTTAATTTTCATCCTAAACAGTTTAGAAATTATAATTCTATCTTTAAAACCCATTTCCTTTTATCCTCAGCTCGTAGTATTAGTAGTAGTAGTTCCATTCTCTCACCATGTCTTGCTGTTGCAGAACCATTGGAGTCAATTACAAACAACTCTTCTTCTCCTAAAGATAATTTGCCAAAAATCGATAAAAGTGGAAGGTTTTGTAGTCCCAGAGCTGCTAGAGAACTCGCACTGTAAACCCTCTCTCTATCTCTATATCATTTGAGTAGTTTTCATTATTTGGGTTTGGATTCTGATTCTTTTTTTTTGGAATTTTTTTAATGGTAGATTGATAGTGTATGCCTCCTGTTTAGAAGGGTCAGACCCAATTCAACTCTTTGAGAAGCGATTAAATGTTAGAAGAGGTAACGAAATTTTTCCATTTGTGTAAGAACTTTTAGTTTGTTGAATGAACTTTTTATCATTTTCTGTTGATATTAGTATTATTTTTTGTGGGTTTAGAGCAAGACTATTTTCTCATAATGTACCTCATTTTGGTGGATTCAGAACCAGGTTATGAATTTGATAAGTCATTGTTATTGGAGTACAATCACATGAAATTTGGTGGTCCTCCCGTCTCGACCCAGACAGAAGAAGAAGCTGAGGAGCTGCTGCACAAGAGTGAAAAGGAGTCTGCAACTGGTAATTAGCTCTCAACATTTCATGGTGGTTGCAACTTAGTTACATTTGGGATTGGGGATTCTGATTCTATAGCATTACATCAACCCATATATGCTTCTAGTTTAGTTCTTTTGATGAAGCATCAAATTAACAATTGTCGGCACTAGTAATCTAAGAGATTCATGCATTGCCCATAAAAACCAAGGGTTCTGTCTAACTTGAATCGTATCTTCTATAAACACCAAGATCAAGGAACACCAGCCTTGCTGTAATCAGTCAACCACCAGTTTCCAAGAAAAAAAATTAGCTGACAAAGCTCGGAAAGAGCTGGAGTGCTGAACTAACCAGTCATAGCTGAAACTTCTTCTGTCACCAATATACTTAATTGGTCCATTTTTCATTTATGTTTAACTTTTTTCAGCATCTTTTTGTGTGGATGAATCATCAATATATTTGTTTTTTTTGTGTGTCTCAGAAGCAGAAGTCCTATCAGCTCCACCAAAATTGGTTTACAGCAAACTCATTTTGCGGTAAAAGCATCTATTTCCTTCCAATTTTCAAAGAGGATTATATGGACTATATGTTGGACTAACTCAATCCAGAATCTCATCCAGTTTGACAAAGAAAATGTTGGTTGCTATTGTGGATTCTTGGGAAAAGCATGTTCTTGTTATAGACAAGATAGCACCTCCAAATTGGAAGGTATGTAATAAACAGTTCATCTATCACTTTCTACTTGATGGGCATTCACCAATCATAAACACTGCTATCTTTCCACTTCATAAACCAGGCTATGTGAATTGGCCAAGTTTCTGTCAACATTTTCCTTGTCAACTAGCTTCTTCCCTGTATCTTCTACAACTCTAAAATCCAGTCATAGTGTAATCCATTTTGAGCTGTTTTGCTTTTTACTTCTCTATTGGTAATGATTTACAGTGACTGTTGTTGAGATTCTCACTCACGTTAAAAAGGACACTCGAATTTTGTTTACCTTGTTTGTCTTGTATGCCAAACTTGCATTAACTGTTCTTGACTTCTATTCCTTCTGAGACAGAAGGTAAACACAAAGTATGACTAACAGTATTCCGTCTTATTGTAAGACTTGTACAATCACATTACCATCCAATAAGATTTTTCGCAAAGAAATCTTGTCGATGGTAATTAACTCAGATCCTCCCTGGTTCTACATTTTGGAGCACCCGTATGAATTACTTATTCTCTATGTCTTGCTACTGCAGAATGAGCCTGCAAGCAGGATTTTGGAGCTATGCATTCTTCACTTGGCAATGTCGGAAATTTCAGTTCTTGGGACACGCCACCAGATCATTATTAATGAAGTCAGTTCTTACTACTCGCCAAACACTTAGAAATATTTCATTTATCTTTTGAAACTTCTGTGGTGTTTTTTCCTTCTTTTTCATAGCTATTCTCACTAGTTTGGGTATTTCGTTGTTCATTGCAGGCGGTTGATCTTGCAAAACGATTCTGTGACGGAACAGCTCCACGTATAATTAATGGGTGCCTAAGAACTTTTGTCAAGAATCACTCTGGAATAACAAATGTGGTGCAACCTTTAGAAGCTAGACGACAAAATAAGTAGTTCTACATATTATCGTTGTTGTGGATGATGAGAAAAAAGTTCAAATCTACCTTTGATACTTGTGGATGTCGAGTATGGTCCCTGTGAACCATGAAGTAGCTTAACTATGAAATGCCTCGTCGACTTGATAATTAGATGTTAGTCATTTTACTGAGTTGGTTGTTTAGGAGAAACTGAGAAAGACGAGGAGTTAAAACCACTAGTATAACTGGTAAACCAAATTAGATTTTCAAGATGAGGTAGAAAATTTTGTTTTCCACCTTAGAAATGGTGGGTTTTGTACTAGAAAATGTAGTTAGCTTTATGTTTACGTGCAATATAAAAACACAACAGTTTGGTTCCTTTGGGAATGTTATGTTAAACATATCTTATTACGTGGTAATCTTCATTGTTCACATAGTAGCTCATGTTTTCCAGGATCTACAAGAATGATAATAAACGGATACTAGTTGTTCAGTGAGCTTCGATCATTCACTGTGACTCAATTTTAATCCTTGCAAACTTCTAAAAAGTACAAATCGCATAACAAGATCACCACTTTGTGTGTTTTTGGTGATTGTAGAAGATGGACACAACAAGGAGCTAACCAATCTTCTTAATCTTCATGTTGATACGATACTTGTGTGTAATAACACCCCATGAGTCAGTAATTGCGCAGGTACAAGTTGTTTTTCTTGAAACACGTACAGACCGTTTGTTCATGGACATCAAAAGGGATCAATGCTTATCTCAAAATACAGAAGTATAGGCTTCTCCATTTAGGTGCCAAGTCCTCACTTGGAACTTAATCAAGACGAGATCGGAGTACTGAGGACTGAGAAACTCTCTTCTATACAAAAGAGAAACAAGGCCAGCGGTCTATGACTGGGCAAGGCTTTCAGCACATACAAGGCCAAAACAATTTCACTGTTCTTACTATTCTCAATCCACCAAACCGAAAGTACACTGTCAACCTGCTAATCTCATTCGACAAGGTGAACTAGAAATGTCTTTCTTTACACTTATTAAAGTAGAAAATCCATTGTCAAAGAACTCATCCTAAAATAGAGAAAAAGGAAATGAGCAAATCCTTTTCTGAGTTCTGACATCAGGATGATAAGAAGCTAAAAACTCGAGGTATAATCGTCACTACTGCCGTACCACGAATCAACATTCTTATACGATTTCCGACTTTTTTTACTTAACATATCATTATCATACTTACACCTGAACTGATTAACATAAGCACGAGTTTGGGGGTTGCCAGTTAAACATACCAGAATTGCTACACATTTGCCAAAATGCACCCTTCAATTCAGTCAATCTTGACTACTTCAAAACAAATTCCTTGCTACTAAAACGCCACAGAAAACCTGGAAATCAGGAGCAGGTTAAAACCTATCAAATCCACAATGGATGGAGCTTGAATATCCAAAAACATTGACTACCCTTTTTATGCAAAGATCTCATATTTCAGTCACAAACTGAAAAAGGACAACTAGTCCACTGTTTATGTACCATTGGTCCTTTATGGCAATTCCAGTGGGCATTGGCTTTTTTGCCAAAATGCCATGTCAGGTGGATGGATTAATTTGGTTTTGGACGGTGGGGAATGGACTAAACGATGTAATATGAATCGACCGAGGCAACAAGAACCGTTGTTGCACCGAGCCTCGGCTCAACATAGGCCGAGCGGCTCTTGTTGCCTCGATAACGGTTAGATCCCAACGGCTCTAACTTCTCTCCCTAAAATTCAACCAATTTCAACTCCAAAATTACACCTTCTCCACTCAAAAACTCTTCTACTTTTATTTAAATCTTAATCTTTTCATCTCAAACTCTTGATCTCAACTTCTACTAAAAAAAATCAGACAAAACAATGGTCAGCTCATCACAAACACAGAATACTGAATCAGGAAAGGGTTCGCAAAAGCCTCACGGTCCAAGGTTTAATCTCAATGAAGATAAAGCTATCTACAAAGGATATGTATCATGTACGCTTGATGTTGTCAATGGTATTAGTCAAGAGGCTGCAACACTTTGGAAGAAATTTTTTGAATTATTTGATAAGGAAACTGGGAATCCAAATAAACGTGACTTCAACGGGTTGTCGGGTCGTTTTCATGTAATCAGTAAAGCCGTGAGCGCTTGGGTAGGTGTGATGATGCAAGTGAATAGCCAAAGAGAAAGCGGTGATACTGAAGCCGATATAGTAAGTTAGTTGCATTTCAAAATGTTTTATTGATTTTTAAAACTTTGTATTATCAAGTTATTGTATGACTAATTTTTAAATGTTGAAACTGCAGATGCGAAAAACTCGAGAGGCATGGAAACTCAAAGAAAGATCGAGTTTCAACTTCGAAGAATGTTTCCATATTCTCAAAGTCCTGAACCGATTTAACCCCAAACTGTTGAATGGATATCAAGTACCAAAGCAATCCCCTTACGAGACGGCAAACGTTTCTCAAGGGTCTCCGTCTACTTATTCTTTACCAAAAACAGGCTTAGCCCCACAACCCAATGCAGCCGCATTCCAACATGCAAATAGTAATCTTAATGTTAATGGAAATAAAGAAAGATATGATGGACCAGGCAACAAGAAAGCTAAAAGAATCAGAAAGGCGGCTCAAGAAACCACTGAATCTTCAACTTCAGATGTCAACTTCCAAGAATTTTTTGAAAAACAAGAAAAAACTGATATTGGTAAAATGATAGAACGCAAGAAAATGGCTGACGAAATTAGGAGAGGTCGCAAGGCTCTTGAACAGAATGTTTTTAATGCTCATATGAGAGGAATCTTGGAAATGGACACGTCAAAGATGAATCAGACACAACTGCGACTCTGGCAAGAAGAAAAAAAAAATTGAAGCACAAAAGGTACAACAATGCCCAAATTCAATTAACGTTGATTCTGATGAGGAGGAGAATGAGGATATCAGTAATGTCATTGTTCCACTGGATGATTAGTGCTAGTTTTATTTTTTTAATGTAATCCTTTGTTTCAATTCAATTTCGATGTAATCAAATTTTATTTCAATTGCACTGTTGTTTTTCACCAATTTGATCCTTAATTTTAATATTTGATACCTAGATTACATAAATCCAATTAAAATAAAAGAAATAAAATGATTGAAATAATAAAAGGTTCTAAAACTAAATCATGTGAGGGTTTCTTCTTCCAAAATCAGTCACAAGTGTGCAGTGAGATCTTCCCTTAGCCTAGCATATAATCCTCAGTGTTCGATCCTCGCTTCTACCATTCTGTACTCTCTTATTGGCACGTCGTGAAGGGGTTGAACATCTCTCCTTAAATCCTGATGTGGATAATTTGTCCAAGTGGGATCTCGGCGGGTTTCCTCGATTTCCATATTATGCAAAATGATGCAGGTGAGCATAACCCTATTCATTTCTATCGGTTTGAACGAACGATATGGTCCACAAATTATATGGAACTTCCGCTTCAAAACTCTAAATGCTCGTTCCACATCCTTCCTAACCACCATATGCTTCCCGTTAAAATATTTTTTTACACGTTCGCCATGGGCTACCTGAGCGTAATCTTGAACTAAAGTTGACCATTGTGGTTAAATTTCATCCGCCACAAAGTACCCACTCTGATAGTTATTGTCGTTGACGATGAAATTTGAAGCTGGAGCAGTTCCATACTTCATTCCTTCAAACAGAGGCAATTTATGCAAAACACAGATGTCGTTATTTGAACCCAGTAGTCCAAAAAAAGCATGCCATATCCAGCAATCATAAGAGGCCTCCGCTTCCAAAACAACAATTAGTTTGGTAAAGTAGCCCTTATACTAACCCTGCCATGCATAAGGACATTCGTGCCGCACCCAATGCATGCAATCAAGGCTACTTAGCATTCCGGGAAATCCTCTTTTGGTGTTTTCAGCTAGTAGTCGGTCGACATCATCTGCATTAGTTTTCGTAAAAAAACGTGGACCAAAATAGTTAACTACAGTTTCGCAAAATATTTTGAGATTTTCGTATGTTGTTATTTTTTTCGTACGATAATACTCATCACAGGCATCCGCCGGCACACCATAACCTAGAATCCTTAGGGCTGCAGTGATCTTTTGTTCAGAATTATGTCCTCGTACGTTTAGTGCATCAAATTGATAATTGAATTTGGGGAGCTCTCCAATAACTCGCATGACCAAGTGTTGTGGCATGCGGAAGCGGCGTTGAAAATTATCATCAGAGTACACACTTCTATTAATAAAGTAATCACGCATCATTTGTTGATGTCCTTCCTCTCGGTATCTCCACATCCATCTTCTTGTCAACATGACTCTTGGTTTTGGATCTCGAGGTATTTGTCCTGAGTATAATTGTATCATATGGTTAGTCATCCTTTTATCATCGTCTGAATCTTCATCCATTTGATTAATATGTAGCATAATTCCTTAAGCTTGTTGGAGCAATAGTTCCTCTATCATTTGTGCTTCTTCGCTCTCCACTTCAGGATCCACAAGTTGAGATCAAAAGTTTGAGATGGAAGTTAAGATTGAAGTGAAATTAGAAGATTTTTTTAAGTGGAGAAGGTGTGATTTTAGAGTTGAAAATGTTTTGAATTTATAAGGAGAGAATCATAGACGATCAACTTTCTCTGAGCCTCAATGGACAAACCCTCTTATACCCATTTGTCAACTCATTTTGAGTTTATCCATCCCACTGTGGGATTGTAATTACAAATTAGCCAATATACCAATCCAATCACTGTTTTTGCTCTTAGTATATATAAAAATAGGCCAAGAGAAATATAAAATCAATCGAATCAGACTAATAAACAATCATAGAAGCTACTTGTCTACAGAATTAATGGAAGTGTAGAGTACCTGTTCGCCAAAATTGATGAAAAAATATGACAGGCATGAATGACCCTTGGGATATACCTAGCAATGGATTACCAGAAATTTTTACAAGAACAAACTCCATCTTTGAAGTGATGAAATCGGTTTAAATCTCGGACAATTAGAGATCGATTAGAAACTTTCGACACAAACTTCATCCAATTATGACAATCTTTACACACCCGAAGATTCTTAAATACACGCAGCGGTGTCAACGGTGATAAGCTAATGAGACCAAACAACAGCCAGCTTTTCACTGTGAATGTATACAGTAGTGTCCTTTTGCTCTTGTTCAATGTCGTGCAAAAGACTGTATCGATCTTGCACATACCCAATTTCAGAAATCCACATGTTCAGATCCTTTAAATAGTCGTAGATACGATCCGCTGATGGGTGCAGCCGATCACCAACAAAGAATGGATGGACAGAGTTCTCTACCTCGATCCAGCTACAGCCGGGTTCCTTTTTCACTCCTCTTTCTTTCATCATTTGTCTCATATGATCCCTCAAGTCCCATTTTTTGGCGACTGCATAATTTGATAGGAGAACATAGGTTGCAGAGTCTTCTGGTTCTAACTGTAGAAGCTGGTTAGCTGCAAACTCCCCGATATCAAGATTCTTATGAACTGTACAAGCACTAAGAAGGGTCCTCCAAATCATCGCATCGGGTTCGATTGGCATTTCTCCGATGAACTCTCTTGCACGCTCCACCATCCCTGCCCGTCCAAAACTGTCTACGACACAAGCATAATGTTCAAGTCTTGGAACAATCCCATGTTCTTCACTCATGGATTTCAAGTAATTAAGCCCTCTGTTTACCAAACCCACATGACTACAAGCAGAAAGCACACCCACAAAAGTAACATTATTTGGCTTTACATTCTTTCGTTTCATTTCTTCAAAGAGATCCAAGGATTCCTTTCCAAATCCATGTTGAGAATATCCTGCGATCATCACATTGTATGAAACCTCATTTCTTTCGGGCATCTCACAAAATTCACTCTCTCCACGCATTGTCGATGCTGCCACACTTGGCATATAATGTGATCAATGCATTGGCAGCCTCGGTGTCCAAATCAAATCCAGTTTTGATCATCCTACCGTGCAATTGTGTCCCTTGTTTTATATTTGCTATATTGGCTGAAGCACTAACAGCAGAACAGAAAGTGAATAAGTTTGGTCTCACCCCTGACATATTCATCTGATTGAATACTTGTAAAGCTTCCTCGGAATGCCCACTTTGTGAAAATCCTGATATCAGCCCATTCCTTGAAATTTCATCTTTAACATTGTCGATTATCCGAAAGGCCAAATAAGCATCTTGCATTTTGCCACATGTAGCATAAAGATTAACAAGAGAATTTCCTATTGAAAGATCCATAGAATAACCAAAAACATAAGATTGGGCATGTATTTGTTGCCCTTGATCAAGTGCTTGAATTCCAGCACACGCACTAAGCGCACTAGAAAACCCTATATTGTCAGATTGAATTCCTTAGATTTGCATCTCTTCAAAGAGTTTAAGCGCTTCAATACATTTTCCATCCTGTGCATATCCTGCAAGCATGACAGTCCACGAGACAACATCTTTCTCGGGGAGCCTTTCGAGGATTTCTCGTGCAATGTCAAGCTTTCCATGTTTGGCATACATATCAATTAGCACACTACAAACATACACATTAAGCTCAAAGCCAGTTTTTATGACGTGGGTATGGATTTGCTCTCCAAGATCCATAGCCCCCAGAGAAGTACACGTCCTTAATATACTTGGATATGTGTACTGATTAGGTCTGAAGCCTTCAATTTGCATTTGAATAAATATCTCAAGTGACTCTAATAAATTACCTGATTGGCCATAAGCCATAAGCATCACATTCCATAAGACAATATTTACTGTTGTTGTAGAATTGAAAAACTCGCGGGCATATTGTAGACCGGAACAGTTAATGTAGAGGTCAAGTAAAGAACCTTCAATGATGATATCAGATAACAGTCCAGCTTTTATTGAGTACGAATGGAGCTGTTGACCCTTGAGAATTTCCTTAAGAGAAGCACATGCACTGTAATACCCTTTATCCTAGACTATGTAGTCCTTAGTATTAGGTTTAGAGTAGTTATTTTTGTAGAACCAACTCTCACGTTTTAGAGTTAGACTAGGTATTAGTGTGAGAGATTATAGGAATGGTTGGTTATGAGAGTGGGAAGTTAGAGTTTTGTTAGGAGAGAAGAACAAAACTAAATGAGGAGCCGTTTTATTATTCTCCGGTTTTGGAAAACCTAGATTCTGTGAAAAAAAACGAAAGGAAAAGACGTCTGATTTGAGGGGGAAGCAAAAAGGATCCGATCTTCGCCTTTTTCCAAGTAGGTTCTCTAGTCCTTATTCTTGTTGAGTTTGATTTGCTAACGGTAGGTAGTTTTTATAAGCATGAAAAATTTGAAAGGGAATGATGAGTATGTGTGAATGTTGTTTAATGCCTACATGCTTAGGCTTTATTGAATCTGGTATATTGTTTGTATTATCAAGATTGTTTGTTCATGTACCCATAAAGTTCTGCCTCTCTAAACTTTGTGTACAAGCTTAGTTACATGTAACAAAAATCAGTCTTAGTCCTAAATGATGACTTAGGCTAGAGTATATTGGACTTAAAGCTTTAGATCTGTTTGTTGACCTGATTCGTCAGCCCCTATATCATTAGATATGTATCTTTGGTATTACTTCATTATTTTTCTGTATCTTCGAAGTGTAGCCAGATTTAGAAGAGTTTCAGTTTTAGCTCTCTTGACAACTTATTTAAACGTTCAGGTGATAGCTCCAGTTATTGTGACGATTTAAAGGGTGGCCAGGACTTGTAAGTAGTGTCCTGAACCTCTAAAGTTTATGTCCAGGCATTCTTAGTGTGTACAGAATTATATAGAGTTCCTGTATTTAGGCCTGACCATGCAGAGACTACACAGGCTTAATTGTGTAGCCAGACCAGCCGGTGTAGTAAGTGTACAGGAGTTTTCCAACCAGTAACACCTAGAAGCACCCCCAGGCCTGTGGCTTCAATATCTCAGGCCTGCCACACCCCGCCACACCATTTTCAGATCTGTGACAATCATTACAGGCCTGCGACTACCATTTTCAGACCTGTGACAATCATTACAGGCCTGCGGCAACCATTTCCAGACCTGTATTTTTGAGATACCTTTTGAACATGTTAGAATGAGATTCGGTCTTGGGTTAAAACACTAGAATTGTAGATGAGTCTTCATCTTTCCAGTGGCATATAATTTGTTTCATTTGGAGTTAAATTGAAAGCGATATGAGTGTTTCAGTGACTGGTGGGAAATCTGGAAAACAGGTTAGTAGTCACACTGCAACAACTTTAGGGGCATTCTTAGGTAAGATAACTATAGATTTGGGTCTAGCACAAAACTAGAAAGTTCTAGATGACGGTCTCACCTTTCTATTGGTGTATCATTTTTCTTATTTTCACCAATAATGAAGCGTGTAAAGACATTTCAATATAGGCAGTCGCAACTGATTCTCCTGAAGGGAAGCGCGTGAGCTGTGTTTGTCGGCTGATTTTGGAGTACCTAGTCTCTGAATTAGTCCTTAGTATCTTCTATGAAAATGTAGAGGGACTTATCTAGTTTCCAACGAGCTATTGTTTGCTTATTTTCGATGCCTAATGAAGCCTGTGACGATTTTAGAACACAGCATGTTGGAGCTGATTTTTGGAAGAACGATTCTGTCGTAGCTTTCCGGGTGATGTTTTTTCT
This sequence comes from Papaver californicum, assembly GCA_023531435.1. NCBI lineage: Eukaryota > Viridiplantae > Streptophyta > Magnoliopsida > Ranunculales > Papaveraceae > Papaver > Papaver californicum. The sequence continues at coordinate 2,539,987 of JAJJMC010003761.1, read as the reverse complement.
GTATTGTCAAATAGCGTAAACTATGAAGTACCTCTGGATATTAATTATGGAGTTTTAGATGTCTGAGCTATTCATTTCATGGTAATTGGACGCTTCATACGTATCTTTGTGTGTAGACTTGTTGTGTCGAGAAATTAGCTTGTTGCGTCGAGACATTAACTAGCTAGCTTATTTGCTAATTTTGGTGAGACCTAGCTTCGATTTTAAATACGGTAAGCTTGGAATTGTATCACGGGTTTCCGGATGGTATTGTGTACTTCATGTTGCTACATTTTTAATGCATGCCTGGTGATGGGTTTTGTCGTTTGATTATTTGGGTGTGATTAGAGTGGGTGTCTACTACTTTTAGGTGATATTTTTAGTTGATGTTGTGGTTAGCATTCTTCTTTTAATCGTCAGGTTTAAGACTGTAGTAGTGAGAAATGTATAAGAGATTATAAATTCCTGATTTGTTGAGTACTGATAGTGTATGTGCAGAGGTGTGTAGTCATGTGTGTGAAATGACTAAAGGAATATGTGCAAGCGTGTTGGTGACGATCAACATGTGACGATGACAGTCGTTATTGCATCCATTTTGTTGCGAGAAATGATATGGATACATGCTGTTTTTATCAACTGTAGTTGGCTCGACGCCCTGGGTGCTTGGGCGACGACCGAGGAGGGTTCGCCTAGAAGATATGGACATATTATCTTGCATGGGGTCGATAACACTTACTTTCCCATTACACGATAGGGAAGTAAGTGGACTACACGAGGGTTGATATACGTCGTCAAACGATCAGAGATTAATACTAGAGGGGGTAATCGACTAGTTTCGGGGTAGGAAACATGTTTTAGTTTTTTTTTTTAAAAAAAAAACAATTGTTTTGCGTGATTTTGTACAAAACTCTCACTTCTGTTTGAGTCGTCAACTTTGATATTTCTAACGGATACTCATATAAAATACCTGTAACTCTTCGAGGCCGATTCCATAATCCTTAGTTTGCTAGTTCATTCTTAACGATTATAAGGGTGCGAGAACCTACTTTAAGTTGGGCTCTGACCCAACTTACTATATTTTTTCAGGGAACACTAGCCGCGGAGCCACTTAGCTAGTAGAGCGACCTCTGGTTCCGGAGATCTGCAACTTCTTCGTTTTCAAGGTGCCTAAACAACTGAGGTTTTATAGTTGTCGTTAATCTAGATTTCTTCTAAGACTCTTTTTGTTCTATTTCAAACGATCAACCTGCGTGTCGAGGTTAACCCCTTTATTTTTAAAGATAATATTATGATGGATTTATTTATAACTTGTGTTTATAAGGACAACCTTCTGTTTTCTTAAAATTTATTTCTTTGAACTCACACAATAGCCGAATTGACATTTGTTGGCTTGAAGGCTTGAGTGTGCTATTTTGTCCCATGAGTAGTGCCACACTTCTATTTTAGGGCAACCGACCTAGAATAATGAGGTGGGGCGTTACATGCACTCAAGAGGCTTGCAGTGGTTACACAATCTGGCTTCATACCACTTAGCTGCATCTTTTCAAATAAGTGAAGCGCTTTTTCGCCAAACCCATGTTGAGAAAGCCCAGAAATAAGTGAATTAAATGTGATTTCATCGCGAGAATTCATTTCGGTAAAAATTCTTTCTGCAGAGAGAAAATTTCCACATCGAGAATACAAGGATAGAAGTGCATTGCAAACATATGTTTCAGAAGAAAGGCTCCACTTGAAAACCAGGGCGTGAAGCTGCTCACCCAACTCAAATAATCCTATTTTAAGTCAATGCACTTAAGACACTAGAGAACGCATAAGGAGTTGGCACAGTCTTTGATTTCAGCATTTGGCAGAAAACCTGGATAGCCTCTTCTTCATGGCCATTTTTAGAGCAGCCAGAAATCATAGCAACCCACGAAACACTATTCCTTAAATGTAGTTCATCGAAGATTGACCAAGCCGATTTTATGAATCCGTTCTTGAAGTACAAATCAATCAAAGGGTTACGAACTATTGGATGATTTGGATCTGTTGTGAAACCATAGCGAATAGCTTTCGAATGCACCTGCTCAACATACCGAAAAGCAACATTGCCACGACTGCAAGCTTTAAGAATACTTGCAAAAGTAGCATTACTGGGACTTATATTCTCTGCTATCATATCCGAAAATGAACCGAATACCTGAGAGTACAAATTTTTGTCAAGAAACCCAGAAATCATACTGTTCCAAGAAGATACATCTCTTGTAGCCATTTCATCGAATAATTTCATTGCATCATCTAAATCATCAAAACCCCAATAAAAATCAATGAGCTTACCACACAAAATAGATTCCTCACAAAACCCAGATTTTAAAATCCGCCCATGAATCCTTTTGACATCCTTTAACGAGCCAGAATTCAAACATCCCTCAAAAAGCCAAATATATGTACTACAATCTGCGCGAACTCCACGCTCTTCCATCACATAAAGAAAATCAGATCCATTTTTCCTGCCCATTTCTTGTACTACATTTATACCAGTTTCTCCATTAGAGTAATCATCAATAGCACGACTCAGTCACGTTTTCAAACCTGAGGGCCGTAAACGATGGATACTAGGCGCTGTGCGTATCGACCCGTGCAGTGCTGCGAAGCATCTTAGCTCTAACTGGTATGTCCAGCTTAAGCAATGATTCCACGGCTAAGGAATACGCACTTTAAATTGAGTATCCGTTTCCCTCCTTTTCCTGCTAGGATTGGAAATCCTGTATTTTACATATCCATATAATTGAGTCCTTGGGTTTCCGAAATAGTATAAAAAGAAGTGATTCGAATCATTGCTATTTGATTCGGACCTGTTCTAAAAAAGTCGAGGTATTTCGAATTGTTTGTTGACACGGACAAAGTAAGGGAAAACCTCTGAAGGGCCGGGAAGCAGAACATAAGTGGATAAGGTGTGAGAACAGGTGTAAGAACAGGATTCTCAAACCCAAAGACTTTTGCCTGTGTTCCGTGGCTCGGCTATAAGATGATGGGATCACTAAAACGAGCTGAATTCTGTCTGCCAGTATCCGCTACAAACAGCTGTAAAATAATGATTATAAGGATAGGCAAACCAAAACAAGTACAAATTATCTCAAAAACAGGAAGTTGAAAGATAGTACCTTATGAAGATTCCTGAGAATTTTGAGAGTAGTTTTTTCAGGAATTTTTCGCGGGAAGTGATAAATAAGGGACTGAGAGAACAACCCACGAAGGGAAACCGGAGTAAATGCCATAACTGTAGCGATTTACATAGCATTAGTGGTAGTAATAGTAGCATATACGATGAATGAGATAAATGTTACTCTGTTCTTTCACTGCGAAGTAGCATTTTCAAGGGGATTGCTCCACCACGACGAAGTGCTTAAAAAAAGAAAAGAAAAGAGTGTTCAACGGCTAGTGGCTCGAGCATTCAACTGATAATTAAGGGGACTATATTTACCAGCACTCTTCTCTTCGTGTTGGATGGATACGAGGGAGGGAGGGAGAGTTGATGAGGGACACACCAGCTATAATTGTGGCACTTGCTGGTGCAAATCTTTGGTAAATGCAGCCTCACTACCGCTGTTAAGGATGGGCTGGTGGAAGATACCTGCGTCTACAAAGAGTTGCTCAGAAACTAATCACAAGCTGACACAATTTCTGTCTTTTATGACTTGGGAATATTTGAAGTAGATTTGAGAACTACTGTATTTCTATCGCATCAAAAGCAAAGCACAGATCATTTTATAACATAGGAAGAGCTCACTAGAAACTGTGGGTTTAATTATTTACATTATACAGAAGATTACATTCCAAAACCTACAAGGAAGAAACTACAATACAAACTCACAGCATAGAAATTAAGTACTAATAATGCTTCAAGCATTTCTTGTCTCTTTTGCTTTCCTTCTTTTCTCCTAGTCTTGTCTTTTTGTTTTCTTTTCCGGTTTCTGATCTATGTCTTCATTTGGATTCAGAAGAAATCTCACGTTGCAAAATACAAATAGAGAGCAAAGAAAGGAAGCAAATATTTCCCATTCCTTTCGGAAGAATCATCATTCTTCGTATAAAACAGTATCATATCTTTTGGATTTTCTCAGCCTTGACGAGTGGATTTGCTTTGGCTATGGCTTCACGCCCAGCACTTCTGTAGTCGAATGAACACTCGTGCTTCTCAGAATATCGATGAACAGAACAAAACATGCCCCCACAACGACAATTGAAACCTGTCAAACCAACGCGTTTCTTACAAGACATGCAACGGTTAGGTTGTTGTTTGACAACCTCTGCAGACGATGGGCCTTGCTCAATCTTCAAACCGTGATTTTCTTCCACCTTATCGATCCTCTCAAAGACAGGTTCAGATATCAGCAATGAACTGGTCGCAGCAGGCATATTCTGAGGCAACGGAATGAGAGGAGATGCCTTCACTTGCTGCTGTTGTTGGTTCATGATAAGATCTCGGTAACATTTGGAGCAGAAGTTATTAGTAGTTGAGCTTCCAAAGAAGCCGCAATTGTTTGCACAGAAGGTTCTTCCTTCTGGTGCTTGGCATTCAGTTTCCTCGGTTTCCTTTTTCCAGCTCTCCTGTGCCATGATTCTTGAAAACAGAATATCCTCTTTATAGATAGAAATAATGTAAGGAATTTGAAACGACGGTGATAGCGATAGAGATCAAAGTCCAAATCTCTCAGAAAACTTCAAGCCTTCAACTACTCCATCTCTATTATTCTGCCAAACTTTATCTCCTCTACAAGTTCATACTGTCCTTCTCTTTTCCTTCTTGTAATTGGTCCCTCTGCAAAACAAATTTTAGGCGTTAAGAAAGCTTAATACTTCCATTAGAAAATCTGCTAAAAATTTCCTTAGATTTTGAAAAACACGTACACTGAATAACTCAATAGAAATTGAATTGCCATTTGTTCATGCTGAAACCAAAATGATACAACTAGGATATCTATCATATCATATAACATTGATGACCAATTTAAGAACTTTATTCTAAATCAATCACATACAGAAAAACCCATCCATTAGAAGAATATAATTTAGTTTTGATCATCCGAACAAATTACAATCCCTACTAATCTTATATAAATTTAATTAAAAAGTCACCAAAAAAAACAAAACATGGTATTAAGAAAGCTATAGAATCTGAATTCCAAAAAGTGAAGACAATACCATGATATCACCAAACCTAACTAATAATGCGTTGATTAGATCAAATTCCTTAAATTTTTGGTTTTTAGTACAAATCAATAAGAGAAAAAAATCCAATTGGCAATTAAAAAAAAACAAAAAAAAAAAACTGAAATGAAAAGATCTAAAAAAAAAAACAGAATTGATTGAAAAATGACTCAGAAATCAGATCTACGAATTTAAAGATCCTTAACATAAATTAGAAATTATTAGAGAATATCAATCAATTATGCAATATACATGCATAGATATAAACTGATCTACATACACAACAGACCAAATTCAACAAACCAGAAAAATTCCCAAGAAAAAAAATCATTTAATATTTATAACTCAAAAAAGTGAAAATAAAGCTATGAAATTAGAGGAAAGAAAATAAAACAGAAGCTATGATGAGCTTACCAAGAGGAGTAGATTAGATGATAGGAGAAGAATTGATTTGATTAGCCGATTATATCGAGAGATCGATTATAGAGAAAGAAAGAAGGAGAGAAACCAAAAAAATTCTTTGGAAATGAGGTAAGGGCTAGGATTTAAAGGGACGTGTTTGGGTAACCACCGTTATCTCCTCTAATAAAATGAGCATCTGACCGTTGCCCGAGTTGGTCAGCTGCCCGTGAACCTAATTATTGGAGGAGCGAGCGACTTTACATCCTGTGTATCTTGTTTTGTTTCTGCTTGCAGATAACTTCCCTTTTCATTTTCTTTCCTTGTTTTTTCCTTTTTAAGATATTTTATTTCCACCCCATTACTTAACCAATTTCTACTATTCTCACACCTCGTTTACAAACAACCCACTATATTTTAACTACCGTATTGTTTTTTTTTCTCCTGAATCTGACTCGTCTGGATTTAACTGAAATCATCTGAGTCATCTAAATCTGATTCAATGTGTTTGTTTTTTGAGTCAGATCTGATTCAATTGACTTAAAAATATATAAATTAGTGGTTTGATCTCATAGATTATGGACGTTTCTGATTCAAATAGGTCTGAATCATATAACGAGTCAGATCTAACGCAAACTAAAAACAAACGATCTAATATCTAATCCGTACCAAACTAGATCCAAATACCGAATCGACTCAAATACCGAATAATCCAAAAAAAAAACATGTGGTACGAGTGTAATTTTAAAGGTGTGCACATAAAGGAAATTTTGCTCGCTCGTTAATAATTGATCATGCAATTGCTTGGAAAAAAAAGAGAAAAAAAGATTGCATTAGCACGGAATGACTAAAATCAGTTATCATTATCATCAACTACTAAAACGGGATATGCAGGAGAAAGAGGGGACCCGCCACAAAGATCTATTTATCTTATCGGTGTTAACGATAAGGAAAGACTAGTTTAGTATATTCGGACACGAGATAAAAGCTTCCTCTTTGATGAGATTGAGATTGAGATATACGTATATATATACACACACGTATACACAATATATTACTACCTCCGTTTTAGAAAAAAAGTTATTATCACTTTTTACTTTTTCAAATTGATCTATTTTTAGGTTAAAATGAAAAAGCAATAATAACACTTTTCCAGAAACGTATGGAGTATCATTTTTTAAAAAATTATATTTCGATAATATAATAAATTATTATTTTATAGTTAAATAATATATTATTATTTTGAATAATAATTTTAATTTGATAGTTGAAATAATAATTATATTTTAAATATAATATCGACTAATTTTATTGAGGTATTATATTATTGACTAATTGATATACAAATACAAGCACTTCCACTATCAATCACACTTCAACACTTCTTGTTGTAATATAACAACGTGATTTTGGATCTTTGAATGCACTACGAATTATTAGGGATAAAATACAACTTGATCTGAATTTTAAAAAAAAATGTTAAATTATTTTTTGAGAAAATTTAATATGTATAAAATTAATTTTTTATTTTTCTAATAACATTATTTTATATACTATTTGGGACCTATTAATGTTTACGAGAACTTTTAAAATATATTATTTTATGATTTTTTCGAATTAATTATTTTTTAGCACTAAGGGACCGAATAGGAACCAATTTTTTTATTATTTTAACGAAAATATTATATTATTGAAAATAATATGTGGAAATATCTCAGAAACCGAATTATTTATTCTTTCTCTATCATAAACCCATAATTAAGTATATTTATATTTGCAGTCTAAAAAATAAAATTAACAGTTGAAAAGGATTATTTTAGATTTTTTATCATTACTTAATTTTTGGCTGGACTATACTACCCTTTATATTTCCAAATTTAATGAATTTTTTTTTATTGCCAATTTCTACGGTCAATTGTGTATATCGTTATATATGGACGGCGGTTATAAGAAGGTGACTCAATCCGATTTCTTAGGATCCTAATTGGACTCACTATATACCTGGGACCTTAAACAGATCGATACAATAATTTTAAAGTTGCAAAGTAACTAAAGATAATCCAGAGAATTTGCACTCCCTTTTCCGTCAAGATGATTTCGCACAGTCTTCATTAGTTTATAAGGTTTTCTAAAATTAATACACAAGCTTTTATTTATCTTTCTATATATTTTGTTTTAGTTTATTAAATGACTTGAACTTATCGTCCATTGTTATATATGTTACTTCATGGTATAAAGTATAAACCATTCTATGTTCTTTTATGTTACTTCATGGTACAAAGTATAAACCATGCTATGTTCTTTTATCTTTTTAATCAATCAGATTTTATGGAGATTTGTTTTTGTCCCAATATAAAGCTGGAATTTCATATTAATGTTTGTTTATATTAATTTATATAAATATGCTAATAAAAAAATGGTGAGATGTTTTTTGTTTGAGACAAATATTCTTTTTGACATATTTTTCGAGTGAAAAATAGTATTTTCATTTGTGTTTTAATTGAAAGTTTGATTTATTACCTGGATTTTGAATGTTTTCATCTTGCTTATGTGTAGTTATCGATGAAAATTATAATTTTTACAATTATTTTAATGAATACTACAATCTTTACAAAACTAGAATTTTTCATTTTTTTGTTTCCGTGAAAACTTTTTTGGGAGAGATAAAAAGAGTTTTATTCTAAGAGTAATTATGGGGGAATCATGATAAACAGTGATGAGTAATTTTAGGGAAATAGGAATTTTATGGAATATAAATTTTTTATGATTTTATCTGAACTGTTTGGATTTTACAAAATAATAGTTTCTTTATTTATGTGGAAAGTTATTATTATAATCAACTTTAAGTATGATTAATTATGGGTTTTTGATATATATAAACTTATGTATAGCTTTAATTTATAATAAAATAAAATTGGGCTAAAAATAATTTTCCCCAAATAATACTACTTTTGTCCTAGAAAAATGATATTTTTAATTTTATTTTATTTTTTATTTAAAAATAGGCCATATTAAAAACGATACGGCTAGATATAGTCGGACCACATATTTAAAGTATGTGGCTCCTCTTCAACTTTTAACACGTCTTGTAAAATCAAAACAATTATTTAGTCAGTAGATTTAGAAGGGACTACTTTTTAGAAAAACTAATTTTATGTTTTAGATAAGAAAAAATAGGAATTTTTTGTAGTCATGGAGGAGTAAAAATATCACTTCTTCATAGACGAATAAGGTAATATTTTTATGAAAAAAAAAAAGAGAAACTCTTAACATAAGTTAAGGAAAACAAAATGGATAAGAGTAATATTTTCTTAAAAAAGATAAAAATTTATAACATAAGTTAAGGAAAACAAAGTCACTATTGTGCAAGTATCAATCAAATCATATCCACTTCACATGTTCGTGTACCAACACAAGTGCCATAATTAAGACAAATTCAATTGTTTGAAATTTGCTGTCTGAATAATTTGTTAAGCATCCATATTGACATATGTTGTTTCTTTATCAGGATAGAATTGATTTCCAAGTGTTTACATAAAGCGCAAGAAAAAAAGAATTAATTACAGCATTTGAATATGGTTTTTATTTCTTAATTTATACAATAAAGAGATGATACGGTTGTTTTTGTAGATCACAATGGATGCAAAAAGTGTAAAATATGTCGGCATGTCATACATCATATAGTATCAAACACGTAGTACGCTGTATTGTGTTGCATATGATAATTTTAATTATGAGGTGTTATGTTATACGGAGTACATTTTTTTTTAAGTTTAGTACGACATAACACATGTATAATCATATCGTACCGTATCGGCACATTTGGTACACTTAATTTGTGCTTTCAAGAATTGGTATTTTCCTGAAATTTATACAATAAGAACTTAAATAAATTTTTGATATAATTATAATAAATTAAAATACTTATTATGATAAACTTAAACCTTACATAAAATAAAGAAATGGCCTTATTTTAATAGGCTGGTTGAACTTAGATTCCAGAGACCAAGATGATTATAAGATAATACATGTAATACATACACAGAATAATGTTAATCCTAGCCAAAGACCATGGACATGGAGAAAATATATAATTTGTCATAAAAACTAAAAACAGTTTGATTTGTGTATACCGAATGACTTAAAAATGCCAAATGACGTGCACAAACTTTTCGGTATAATTTGTTGTTTCATCTAGTGTGATATACACGATTTTTAAGGAGTGACCATTATTAATCTACGGGGTGTTTGATAACCATTATTATAATGGATTATTATAAGCCCATAATCAATTATTTAGTCCATAATCTATTATATAGGTATTTGTTAAAATTTGTAATAACTTATTATTTTAATCATAATTGAAAAAATTCATTATTTTCATAAGTAGAAAAAAGTTGTTTATAAAAATTATCATAATCAATTTTTTTTTTAACAAAAATGAATTAGATTTTTTTTCTTATTTTCTCTAAACTATCAAAAGAGAGACAAAAAAACAATAGTGGACTAAAAAAAAGTTTTAAAATCATCGTTTTTTCCTCTCTTCTTCGAAAGCATTTTTCTAAGATAATCAATTATTCCAAAAATATGTTTATTAAAATTTATAAAAAAATGATTAATAACATAATCATTTTTTAATTTATGATTATCTATAATCACAAATGATAATCATAATTTTTACCAAACACCCCATATAAAGTGTTCGATTTAAATACTTATTTTCCGGTTTTAAAGTTAATATAGGACCTCGAAATTTCATTCCGACTGATTACGTTTTCATTTAGCATTAGAGGTGAAGTTAAGAGCAGGTAAAAATAAAAAAATCTCATTATATGGGAAATATGAATAAAATGTTCAATTTAAGGAGTTTTAGAGTAAAAACATGTACAATATTGATAATCCTTGAAACCTATGTAGAAAGTGAGAGAAGTTGTACCCACGTTTCATGTGGACACCTTATGGAATACCATTTATATATTAACCGAGCGTTGGTATGTAAAATTTGGTTGTCAAGTTTAGTTCTAAAACTCGGTCGCTTGAATTGCTTACTAAAGTCAACTTATTTGGTTAGACTTGGAACATAAAAATGTTAACACAATCTTTAGTTACTCATTTAAAAGATGAAGACGTATCGAAGACAAACGAAGACATCATCCTTCATATTGAGGTTAGTAACTATAGAGTTTGACTTGTTCGATTTCTATCAAGTCCTTGCAGTCGTATTCATTGAAAAATATAACATGCAAAGTTAGTTTTACATGATTTTAGTTGCTTAGATGACTTGATCATTATTATGATCTAAGTATAAAAAGAAAGGATATACATTGGTTGTTTCTACAACTTATTGTATTGAGTTATGTAGTATAGTTTTCTATAATTTTGTTATTTCGACGTAACACTAATATGACTCTTGTCATATATTAATGTTGAAATGTCGGGAGACTATATATGTGTATCTACTGGTGAATCCGGACTTTGAATTTATGTTAGAAAAGATTTTCTTTGACATGGTTGTTTGTGGGTAAAAAGGGAAAAATGATGGAGTAGGTTAATGTTAGTAAGAGAAAATCGTTTAAACACCAAACATTTGTACTGCATAAGTACTTTTAAGATTCGAGAGATCAATCTGTACGAAATTGGCCTAAACCAATGAATGATCGTTCCAATTTCGTTTCGGTCACAGAGAAAGGAGAAGGGTTGATCTATAGGGAGGGAAGCAGAAAATGTATTGATATCAATGGAATTGAATGTCAATGATGATATGTGTTTGTACTGCTATGAATATGAAAATCAAAATTCTGAGTTTTTTGAGGATGCTTTAAGATGATAGCTTTGTGATCACATATCCTTGTTCTCTTCTAAGATGATTGTCTGATTGATGTTTGTCAATATGTTGAAGAACCTATTTATAGCAGTGGAAGTTAACACATTGATCTCGTAAGTGGTGACAGTTGCAGAGAAGTGAAAGAATAAAAACACGGAGATTGTGGTGAAAACCAATCCTTCCATGCTAGTGGGACTTGACGGTTGTACGACCACTATTCTATTTATCTCTTCAACTGTCGACATGACTTATATACTTTTTTTTTCATGGGTGTATTGCTACACCGCACGTGTTATAGGACGCCATACCAAAACCTTAGTGAATTAAAATATTAATGGTAGATTATTTTAATTATTGACAGCTGGACCAATTGAGGTAATAAAACCCTAATTATGATAGAATAGGGAAGTGAGAAGAAAGTCGACCAGGTGTATATAGATGGACGGACCAAGTGCATAGGAGCACGGGCTGCCGATTGTGGGACCATTCCTCGTTGCTTTGTGCGCCATATGGTCTCTATGATATATCTAAGAGAGGATTTTGATGTAAAGACCAACCGGTGTGAAGACCAAAATTTAGGAAATATTAAAATAATAATATTTTAATATATTAATATGGTAGCGGGACCATTCTATATAGCTCTGCAGAGCTTATGGTGTTGAAACTAGAGGGAGACTAGGCTTCTGATAGAAATATCATAGTTTCATAGGAAGAGGGAAACCCTAAGTAAAGGATGCAATGATATAAAATAAGAAAATAGAGGAGTGGGAACCGGTCATGGGATGGTTAGCGCCGGTTCACGACTCCCTTTTTTCTTTTATTATTTCTATCTCTTTCCTCTGTAGTTCTTTAGTCTTATTGCTCTAAAGCCTTATATCGTTACGCTCTTAAGATCATTCACATGTGAATGAACGAAATCTATCGTTGATTTTCGTCGTTAGAAAATTTCAAACATAACGTTCTTAGTAAAAACGATGTAGATCATTCATACGATGTCTGTTTTCAATGGTTAACCCCAATTCGAGAACCGAAAATAGCCATCTATCTCCTACCGTTGAAAGATTTATGTTTAGAGCTCGTTTTGGTAGTCAAACTGAGCAAACAACAACCTTTCATGAATTTTTAGACAAAATTCTGACAGTTTTCAGCTTGTATCTCGTCTAGGGTTTAGGCCACATCTCTTAGACCGTTGCTCGGAATGGGACACCCTTTTAGTATGTCATAGTAGACATATAGGGGAACATATGTTGTTTATAACATTTTGCCCCATTCTCTACCTATTGGAACGTTTCCCAAGATGGTCATGACGATACGTCAGAAATCAGGGTTTCGACCAAGTATACGTGTGCAGCTTGCTATGAGCTTTCATACAGGCTTGTATGGACATTGTGATAAATCAATATTATTCAATTAGGGTTTGAATATTGATATAAAACAATTCTAGGAATTTATCCAGGGAATATAACATTAGAATTTATTTTAGGATCCGCTCTATACTAGTAGGCAGTCTATCTAGGAGCATTGATATCCATTTAGGAACGAAGGTGTGTTCTGGATATTTATTATGTATAGTCAGAAATCATTTGGAAAGAAATTGCAATCACCACTAGTGATATTTTGAGGACAATATTGCTATAGAGTGATTAATTTATCTAGGAGTTGTCCAATCATCATAACGGAGTGAGCACTGAATCGTACAATACTAATATTGTGTATATATAAAATATTGAAAGCTCAACCGTTTGAGGCTCTAATGTTATATATATATATACAAAGAGTTGACGGATTAAGTGTGAAATGCCTATAGCGGAAGCTTTATATTTTAAATCTCTTGCGGAATATGAAATATGAATTTTATGCTTCTGATGTCGGGTCAGTAACATAAAAAAATTATATTTTTTTCTACGCTTTTATCGCTGAGCAAAGACGATTTTACTATTTTATCCTTTGTCGAAAATCCACCATCTACAATGGCTTAAAGTTTGTTCGAATTAAGTTTTGAAAACTAATAGGATTCAGGACCGATCCTAACTTACAAATTTCGAAATCTACAGTTTACATTATTAATCTTTAAGATTTCAAAAGATGAGCAAGTTGGATTGAAAGTTCACATATTTGATAAAGGGCTATTTAACGTTTGGTACCCAGCAAAATATTCAATACATTGCTTTGGTACCCAACATTTAAAATTTTCCGGGTTGGGAAAGCAATAGCATTCCTCCATTGACGGGCCTTGATTGAATTCCTTCGGATGGGAAAGAGAGGATTAAGGGTTGGTACCTTAACCCGTCAGAGACCGTCAAGTCATACCATTGATCTAACTTTGTTATAATTTCTGCTATAAAACATATGTTTTTACCTTCTTGGCCCTATGAATGCTAACAATGACTACATTTAAGATTTCAATGACTACATTAATCTTCAAGATTTCAAAAGATGAGCAAGTTGGATTGAAAGTTCACATATTTGATAAAGGGCTATTTAACGTTTGGTACCCAGCAAATATTCAATACATTGCTTTGGTACCCAACATTTAAAATATTAAGGGTTGGTACCTTAACCCGTCAGAGACCGTCAAGTCATACCATTGATCTAACTTTGTTATAATTTCTGCTATAAAACATATGTTTTACCTTCTTGGCCCTATGAATGCTAACAATGACTACATTTATCCTTTTAGTGACATCACACGTGTCTGAATCTGAACGTGTCCTTGAATAAAGGACCGAAGATTAATCACATTGGCTAATTCATTCAAGCATTATGTCGAACATTCATGTGCAATTCCGGCTGTTGATTAATCATAACTTGTTGGTGAATTATAGATCAATTCTCCTTCCCTTCAATGTGATTTAACATTTCTAAACAAACCCACACAATATTCACCATTCACCAACAGATTCCATCCATTAATTTCAGACCAATCAACATTTATTCTTCACGGCAGCATCCCACTCTTCAACTGAATTTCACGGCTAGCAACCCTTGGCTGATTCCATATCAAACCAACCCATTCTCAATCTCAGTTTCACGATTAGCTTCTTGTTCTCGCTGTCTTCTAACACGAACTAGCTTCGGTTGTTCACGACAGACACATCATATACTTCACTGATTTTCTAGTGGATACCCAATGTTCCGTGTTGTTCTCAAACTCAAAGAACAAACTCAAAACCATGTACTCACCAATCGCAATGACTCGCAGAAGTAAAGGCAAACCTGGTCGTTCAGACAATTTATCAAACATATTGTATGCGTCTAGCTAACTGATGGAGTTGCGTATTGGCTGCTTATTGAACTACACAGATCAACTCCTTCCCTGCAGATTTAATTCAATTCCACTCAAAATATGATCTATAGAACCAAAAAGACCATTCATTCACCGAAAACAGTAAGTCCCTTCCTATTTCTTCTTGGAAACAATTATACAAACCCATCTCTTCTCTGGTTTGATTCATGGCTGGAATTCAATCTTTCGAAAATTTCGAGCAAACCCATTTTCCCTTAATAATTACACACCATGGCTAACTGTTCCCTTCTAATTTAAACCCATATTTCTATAGCATCAACAGACCCTATCTGAATCCATTGATTTATCAGCATCAAATCTTATTTCTTCAATCTGTACTTCTCGACTGAAATTGTTCCCATCTCAACAAGCAAACTTGAGTTCAATCTTCTCTAAAAATCAGAACCAATCTCGAGTCCGAGTTAAACCCATTTTCATTCAATCAAACCTTTTTATGTTCCTCACTGCCATAGCCATCAGCGAACTCTTTCCTTCCCTGTTTTCTATTTCTCACCATCTATCACTTTAATTCAAGCCAAACCCAACCTTCATCTCGCTCACAGAAACATTCACTCTAATTCATCTTTTACAATTTCTTCTCAAAACCATAAGAACTCCAATTCCTACTCCTTTCCCGTCTGGGTTTCTTTCTCGACTGTGAACTCTTTTTCTTCCCTGAATTCTTCTCGGCAAACAGTCTTCACCTCTTCGATATAATCTCGGCTACTTTATGGCCTTTAGATTAATCTACTTATGACCGTTGGATTAAACGCTGTTAAATAATTATTTATTTTTATTTTTAATTATTATAGTAATAGAATGTTAAGTCAACGGTTTGATTTAATGGTCTCTGACGAGTCAAGGTACTAATCTTTAATATTTTAAATGTTTGGTATCAAAGCAATATGTTGGACATTTTCTGGGTACCAAACGTTAAATAGTCCTCTGATAAATATTGAACACGTATTAAACTCAAATATATTATTGTTCACATTAATTCCTTTGGAACCCAGGCTAGATCCTAATTATTATTGGGAATCATTTTCTTTACCTTATTAGAATCAAACATGTAACATCCGCATTTTTTGCATGACGCATATTTTAGGATGCGTCATTGCATAAGATGAAGCAATATCTCGAGCTTGTGTTGCGTGCTACGGGATACGTCATTGAGTACAATGATGCATCATTTTGAATTTACGATTCACACTTGGTGCAAGTGATGCATCTTATCAAGAAATTCATCATTTGAGAATGGTACGTACTTTATGATGCATTGCTATGGGAAATGCATCATCTCAAATTTGGCATGAACACCTTGTATAAGTGATGCAATATATTCGCATTGTGATGCTACAACATCATTATGCTTGTTCCTTACCATGAGATGCAACATTTACCTATGTTGCATACCGAAGGAAGCATTATGATGTTAATGCATCATTATGCTTGTCGCTTATAAAATTACGCTATTGTGCATGATGCATACCCGAGGATGCATCACCGGACCATAAAGCTTACTCAAGGATGCATCAAGCGGAGGAGGATTGGTCCATCGCCAACAACTCTCGACTTTTGATATGTAAAAATGTCAATAAGGCATATATATGGGAAGAGTTGGTTGAAGGTGCATTAAGTGGAGAATGCATTATTGTCCATATGTTTCTTATAATGCAAAGGCATAAGAAGTTGTTGTTAATTGCTTGGTCATCTCATAGAGATGGAGAGGTTCCTTTAGTATAGGCTTCTCTAGATCTCCAACAGACAGGAAGGCTGGTGCTAGTGGAATGGAGATAAACCTTTATTTCCACGATTTTGTAGAGGCCTTTCCATATTTCCGCCGGTGTTGAAATTTGTTGTTGACTATTTTCTGGTACCAGATCAGGGACGAAGTGAACTTATTCATCTATTTAGACGTGAACCTTTGAGGTGTTAGCATCACCAGTAAATCTGGAGGTGTTTCTGGCTTACTTCGTATGATACTTGTGTTGCTCTAGAGGTAGTTGTTGCGTCTGAGTCTTGAGAGGAGCGAGTATTTCCTTCTGAGTGATAGTCACGTCTGTCTCTTCATCATATCTGAGAGACTTGGTGGTGTTTGGTTATCCATGGCGTCTCCAGCAACACGACTTGAAAGAGGAGTATTGGTGTTTCCAATTGCTGTGTTTCGAGATAGTTTTTGGCGCACCACCACTGGTGTTACCAGAATTAGGATTGGTTGTTGGACCTGAATTGGTGTTAGTTAATGAACCAGAACTAAGATCCACTATTTTTTCAGACGGTTGAAGAATTGAATTTGTAACCGAGAGGTTGATCTCCCACCGTGGTCGCCAATTGATAGTACCTAAAAAATTGCTCTTAGGCAAAACAAATGCACCGTCATGGTACTTTCTTTAGGTTCGGAGATCAAAATCGTATAAGACAAGCTTAAACCATGAAAGTAGCTGTTTCGTCTTGCTTCAGTCATAAGGAGAGAAGATTGGTTGATCTTAGGGGAGGGAAGCTGAGAAAGTTGAGGAAATCAGTGGTGATGAATTGTGTGTAAAGGTGTTGAACTATGGAGAATAATAGAGCTTATGAGAATGATAAGCTTGTTTCATTTCTGAATAGACTAAGTAGTATATTTATAGTCATTAAGAATACACACTTTTTTCCTCGTAAGTAGTGGAGGTAGTGAAGAGATGGAGAGATGGAGATTGTGGAGATAATGGTGTCGCCACGCCTATTATGTTTGGGAAGTTTCTGAAAACTCCTAAACCATTACTCCATCATCCTTTTAACTACTATAATTGTCACCACTACTTTGTAACTTTCCCATCATGGGGTGTTGCCACACCGCATGTTACTATAAACTACCAGACCAATACCCCATGAAGAATCTCCCCATGTAACACGTTTTGATTTCTCGTAGGAGTTACTGGCGTCATGGAATCAAAACACATGAGTAATTGGGAGTTTTCATAAGATAACATCACTAATAGGTTTATACCGATGCAGCATGGCCATGGCATGTCTTGGTATTACGACATGCATGCACCAGAGCCGCGGCCGAGATGCTAGCGCAGGAAAGATTCATGGGCATGGCCAAGGCGTTGCTAGCGCTGGCGCATGCTAGAGAAGTGATGGCGCTCGTGCAGTGATGCAGATAGCGCTGGCAAGGTAAGTGCTGACAGCGAGGAGTTGTTGCTGGCACTTGCCAGTGCCATGGTCATGGCCTATGCGGTGCTAGTGCCGTTGGCGCGACTGTGTTTTGCTTAGGCTTCTCATTCGCATGAGATCTAGCGTTGTCATTATATTTTGCTTTTATGTATTGCATACAGAACATTTTCAAGGAATTCATCAGTGGAAGTTTACAACTTTAGACAATGTTCGATAAGACTTTGTATTTAGATGGTATGCATCTAATTAGTGTATTCATTTAGGGGTGGCATAGAAGCTCACTCTGAATGTTCATAATTTTGCATAATCAGTGTGTTCTGATTAATGCGGATGGTTTATATGGATGCACATGAAATAACGAGGGTTTAGCCGAGAAAATCCCTGAAGTTTTAAGGGAGCATACATATATATAAGAGATACATATTAATGTAGCCATGAGTTGATTATGCATTCCCAATTCTCTTGCGGAATATAAGACAGAAATATGTATCCATAATTCGGATTCTGAGTCAGAAATTTATACATATTTATTTCATGCTTCTGCAGCTGGGAAAAAACAATATAACGATTTTCTCCCTTGTCAAAAACTCACCATCAACAATATATAATCATAATTACTGTATGACTCAATATCCATATATGTATGAAATTCTTAGAATAATACTGGTGTTTGCTGCAATACTCCCAGATATTCTGTAATCTCTATATAATAAATCTCAAGCTCCTAGATGGATTACCCACTAGTATAGAGCAACTTGAGTCTTCTCTAGTGCTATTCCTAGAGCTTCATCTGTATCCAATGTCGTCTCTGGTGCTACTCCTAGAGTTTGTCCTGAATATAATGTCGATATTCAAATTCTTATTCAAATAACATTTAATTTACTGCTATACCCATATTCTGGGAATAGCTAATGCCTGATCTTCAAATATGTATCCTAGCTTAATGCCATATCCTCGAAGACACGTCTCAATATGATAGTCATTCTCCAATAAAGCGCGGCCAAGCCCCTGAGGACTAGTTCAATCTGATCCGTCCTTAGGAACCTTCTTGAACTTTAATTCAGTAACCTGCCTGAACTTCAATTCAAGAATTAGCCCATTCCAGACGCATCTCTAGGGACACATCACTGCTTCGGCGCTGGCCTAATGCCAGTGCCATCCCTATATGGCTATTCATCAAGCCTTTTCTTGCCTGAATTCTCGAGTGTGCCACGATTGGTCCTTGGGAACTTTCACGCAATCTTGGCATCGAACAATTCCAGAATTATGCCATGATAATTCTAAGCTAGTACACGACCACTAAACTTACCATACTCGGCACTGATCAGTTTGATTATCAATCTGGTGAATTGTGCAACTTGCCTCACTGACTTAGCAAGCTATTGAGCTGACCTAATCAAAATAGTGGTGGTCCATGAATCCACTATTTTTACGAGATATCAAATACGACACATAGGGGGATTCTTATTGGGATATTGGTCTACGACAATCGTACGTTGTGGCAACACATTCACGATAAATAATTTAACAAGTAGTGGGACAGTTTCAGAGCAGTTGAGAGCACGAGGAGTAGTGGTCATTCGAGTCCTCCTTATTTTACGTACATGACTCCACTACAATCTCCACAATTGTTACTCTTACACTTTTTGTGTAACTTCCACCACTTACGAGAAATCGGTGTGTCTCCTCTAAACTACAAATAGATGGCTTCATTTATTCGAAACTAAGAACGAAGAGGTTACAATACAGAATTAGTTATCTATCTCGGAGATAATCCATTCTCAAAACTACACACTATAAGTACTCATCACACTAAGATTTATCAACCTTCTTTGCTTCCCTCCCCTAAGACATACCCAATCTTCTTCACCTTTGTGATCGAAGCAGGATGTGAATGACCATTTCCTGGTTTAGGCTCGTCCGGTTCGAGCTTGATTTCCCTGAAAGTACCATTTTGAAGTACATTTGTTTTCACCCTAAAACAAGGACATATTAAGTTAATTATCAACAATACTACACAAGAATAAAAGGGCGATGGAGAAATATCATTAAAAATCATTTAAGACACTTTAGCATACATAAAATAGGTTCTTCCTAAATCCTATATGAGAAATTTAGCTACTCATAGCAAGAATAATAGAAGAAATTTGATTAAACATTTAATTAAAAAATGCTTGCAATTTTCTTTTATTTTTGTGTCGAATTAACGACAAATCTCTAGAGCATTTGAATAAATCAGTGACTTTTGGTGTAGTAAAATACAAATTGTCACTGGAACTGTTGAGAAACTGTCGTTGTAGCAGTTGAATACGAAGGAAACAACCACGGTTTTCAGAGACATTTCTGGAGCGCCTTACGGTCTTTTTTTTTTCTTCCTCGGTCTGAGTTGCATACATTTTTTCTGATTTTTTTCTATCGATTTTGTGGCTCTCTCCCCTCGTGATGCTTTCCTCAATCCTTATTTATAATACAACAACCCAATATCCTCCAAATCTTCTCTCGAATATTTTGTTTTAATTAAATAATCTCGGATTTTTTTTTTGTTTTTTACTTAAACATAAAATCTCAGTGATTTTATTCTTCTTTAAAAATAACTTCAATGATTTTGTTTCTCCTTGTTGCTCTGGTCTTCAAAATACTCATGAACTTCATGAAAAGAAAATCATCCGAGATTAGGAAAGATATCCCAACTTTCCCGAAATATTTCAATCTGTTTTTGAGAAGCGAATATTTACGTGAGAATTTGTTTAATTTTCACGTTTAGAACTTGTATACAAACCCTTCATAGAGATTAATCGTGTCTTAATTCCTTGAATATCTCCAAACAATCATTATCCAGATCACGCAGTTAAGAGAAGAAAACTTCTGCCAATTTTCGTATTTGAAATGGGAGGGAGGTGGAGCCATTAACCAAGGCATGGGTGCCTTTAACCAAATCATGGGGGTGGCTTTATCAATTTTATGGGGTGTCTTTAACACTTTTAAGCCAACTTTTCCACAATTACAGATTCCACAAAAATACATATAAATAAAGAAAATTACAAAATTAATTAAAAAACTGAGCACTAACAAATCAATATGAGATCAATAAGACATGAAAATGTCTCTATCAAGAGTCAAGGATCTTTTGTTTGGATCTAAGATACCAAGATAACAAGATATGATAGATCTGGAACTCTTTGATCAAGATCAACCAATATAATAATTACTGAAATAATCAATGTTGATTATACAAGTTAATTAGTTTGTAAAAAAAAAAACTTGTCAATTTTCACAAGTTTTACGTTTATCAAAGATAAAGAACTTGTTTGTCCCAGACAATCAAGTCAAGCAGATAATTACATCAAGATCAGAAACACAAAAGAACTTCAAGTTTTCAAAGTTTTTAATCTCTTACTCTTCAATAGTAATAACCTACACCTAATTCCACTAATGATTTTCCTCGTATAACGGGGTCTGCTAACATTGGCAAATCAATAGTTTTATCCCACAGATCTAGAATCACTTTGATATGCAATAGCCAATTTCTCAAAGTTTTGAGTTGCCTTATATCAGAAGAAAATGACCATAAAATAAACAAGAACTTATCTAGAAGATAACTATACGAGTTAGTTCATAAAAAATTATAATCAACGAAAACTAAATGACAATCTAGTTTCCCACCAACGGTACTTCTAGTGCTTCTTGATCCCAAAAGAAGACTTTATTGCGTAAGTGCTTTCGTCCGGAACAAAATTGAACTTACTCAACACTAGTTGAATAAATCAACAATCTTAACACATTTGAGACAACGGGATAGGTTTGTAAGAATACAAGCGCCACTATTTATAATTTTATGACCAAGAATTGTTTGGAAAACAAGAAACCCTAATTTCAAAATTTTCAAACATATTTTCATTAATACCGATTCTGAAAATAAGATATTCTTTATATTCTTTAGATATTATTAACACACAATGATGTAATAAAATCTTAGAATATATTTCCAACTAATATATGAGAAATCCTACTGGTGCAAATCCATGTCCTTGACTAAATTTGAAAACTAGTCATGTGCAAACTTTTGGGAAGCAAAGCACATCGATAGCGATTCCAAACTTGAATTCGAAATGTTTATCAGAATATTAAATATGATCTAAGCCTTGAGTGTTGAAGGAATAAATACGAACAATAATATATTTTGAGTTAAATACGTGTTCAATATTTCCTAATATAGAACTTTCCATTTAGAGTTGCCTAACTTTTGAAATCTTAAAAATATAGAAGTTAAAACATAGATTTCGAAAACAACTCTAGGATCAATCCTGGGATCGGTCCTGAACCCTATTTCACATAAAAACTGAATTCTAGTCAAAAAAACTTAAATTATGCCAAAGAAAAGAACTTCTCCAGCACTAGTTCAAGGTCCGGATTGGCCATTAGATACATATATATCTAGTTTCCCGAAATTTCAACACTAATCCATGACAAGAGTCATATTAGTGTTATGTCGAAACAACGAAAGTATAATAAACTATACTACGTAATTCAATACAATAAGTTATAGAAACAACCAATGTATATCCTTCCTTTGACACTTAGATCATAAGAAATATCAAGTCATTTAAACAAATAAAGCCATGTAAACAAACTTCACATGTTATTTTTTTAATGAATACGACTGTAAGAACTTGATAAAAATGAAATAAGTCAAAGTCAATAGCTACTGACCTCAATCTGAAGGATGATGTCTTCGTTCGTCTTCAATATGTCTTCAACTTTTCAATGAGTAACTGGAGATTTCCTCAATATTTCTATATCCAAGTCTAACCTAACAAAGTTGACTTTAGTAACCAATTCAAGTGACCAAGTTTTGGAACCAAATTTGACCACCAAACTTGACATACCAATGCTTAGTGGGCTCAACCGAGCATCACTCTAACAAAAAGTAGCTAAGAGACATGGTTGTAATAAAAATCATTCACCTCTTCAATAGCCACTAAGTTTCAGATGTGTGTAAAGTAATGCCCCACTATGAGCAGTTAAGAACACACGATCTAAGGTAATATTACCCACCAAAGATAAACTCTTCGTATTTTGAAGAAGGTTAACAAGTTTATACCTAAAGAACGATGCAGTTTAATGCTCATTATAAAATTTAACCTTTAATGGTTAAAATCGATGATTTTAAGGGTCAAGGGACCCGACCTGGCTTTATATAGCTAAAATAGACAATAGCGGAGAGGATGGACATCACATCGTTTAGTGGAACTTCTCGAGAAGATAGGATCTGATTTATTCATTTAAGAATACGACTAGAAAAATATCAAAATATAACCTAGATATAATATTTTTTGAATACAAATATACTAGAGGGACTAGTACCAAAGACAATTCAACCTAAACTCAGATAAAATAAAATGTCAAATCTGATTCACCAAAGTTATTAAAGCTAAACAATTAAGTTTCAATAAAACAAAGCTTACACTTGTTTTAATTGAAACTGGGGGAAATTTTTTAGATGACAAAATATAACATCTACCAGGAACTGACAGTTGGAGAGTTTTGGAGATGAGAGTCGAGAAGGAAACTGAATCTAAGAGGCATATGACCTGAAGCTGATAGGTAATAAACCTAAGTCCTAGAGCAAATAGCTGAGAAAGAGCTCAAAACTATGAAGAAATGAACCTGGCAACTGAGTACAAATATCAGGTTCGGGTCCTCACAAGTTTTGGTGGGAAATTAAAGTGTGATCAGATGGGTCCCAGACGTCACGCGAATTAGAATGGTCCCTACAGATCACACCTTTATGATGAGAATCTCTTGAACTCTCACTTGTATAAATAGACAAGAAAGGCTCATTTTGTAACATAACACTCAACTTATCGCTGACACATTCTACATCTTCTCTCTCTTCTACAACTTGTTTCATGTTTGTTTATTTAGTGTCAAACAACAAACCCTAACCGACTTATAACCAAATATTGATTAAACCTGGATGATTGTTAAATTTAAAGTATAATCCAAAAGAATTAACCTAAAAATCATCATCTGGACTTGTGAAGGTATGTAACTTGTTAGGGCATCTTCACCGATATTTGGCGGATACTCACCAGGTAGAACCGATTTCATAAATACTTCTACCATCGTATATTAAAACAACTAATGGGTCTGATATTAAAAACCAAAACCGAATCAACCGGTTTCGGTTTTCAATCCATTGACACACATACGACCTACCCATGACGGTGCCACATAGGGTCCCCACTGGATTTTTATGACATATTTAGGCTTATAAAAATCTAGATTTTTTTTTATTTGTCCCCTTTTGCTTTGATAATTTTTTTGTAACTTTACTACACAATATTAATCACATCTAATTTAGCTATAAATATATAAAGAATAATTTTTTTCATTTTATCTTGAAATAAGCTATATTGGTTAGAAAATTTTGAATTGTCTAAAAAATTCATATGTTTAGCTTTCACGAAATTTTTACTATTAAGGCTAACCACTGTGGAAGGTAGATTCAAGATTCAACTTGATAACCACGTCAGATTGAATCAACAACTATCCACTATGGTGATTAAGTATTGTGCCCAACCGTTAGCCATATTGCGTCCAATGATTGGGCGTAAATATATAAAGTCCAATGGTTAGACGCAAATAGATGAACCATTAGATTTGAACTTATATGCGTCCAATCATTGGATGTAAACAAATAAACTGTTAGATTTTAATTCATTAAATTAAATCTGATAACTTATATTTGATGTGTCCAGTAATTTTTTTTATGTTAAATTATTAGGCACAACAAACCTAATCTAACTTCTCTCTGACAAAGCCTTGAACACTAGTTTAAATCATGGGAATAAACCACGATTTTTTTATCTTAACGTCACAGTGGTTAGCCTAAGAATTGTTCCCACTAATTCATGTGTACCAACGGTTGCAGCAGTTCCATATTTCGAGAACAAGGTGACAACTCAACTACACGATTAGATCCTCAAACGAAGTCTGACGAACTCAAATACGTCAGCTATTTATTTATTATGGTCAAACACGGTGTACTGTGGACACATTTTCTCTCTCTTTCTCGTGGAGAGGTTATTCGGACTCGATTACACTGTATATAGTAATATACAATAAATACACCACCACCTCTACCTCGCAATATACATATCTACTACTAATACTCATCTGTCGTCTCTAATCACTCGAATCAAATTCAAAATCAAATCTTCTTCTCCATTTAAAAAACCATGGCAGCATCTGAGCAAAGCATCACTAACCAACCTATAACCAATCTCCCATTAGCCGATCGAGTTGCAATTGTAACTGGTGCCTCGCGAGGAATTGGTCGAGCTATAGCAGTACATCTAGCTTCACAAGGGGCTAAACTCGTTATTAACTACTGTAATTCCACCCAAGCAGATCTCTTAGCTCAAGAACTGAATTCTTCATCGTCATCGTCTCACCCAAGAGCAGTCGCAATTCGAGCCAACATTTCAGACCCAGATCAAGTTAAATCCTTATTTGATCAAACAGAACAAGTTTTTGGTTCCACAATTCACATCCTTGTAAATTGTGCAGGAATTTTAGACCCAAAATACCCATCTCTATCTATTACATCAGTTGAAGATTGGGATTCAACATTTAATGTTAATACTAAAGGTGCATTTCTTTGTTTTAAAGAGGCAGCGAATCGGTTGACAAGAGGCGGTGGTGGACGTATAATATCGATTTCGACATCTTTAGTTGCTGGCTTAACCCCGGGGTACGCAGCTTATGCTGCATCTAAAGCCGCTGTGGAAACAATGGTAAAGATTCTAGCTAAAGAATTGAAAGGGACTGGAATTACCGCGAATTGTATTGCCCCGGGGCCTATTGCTACAGAGTTGTTTTATGCTGGGAAAACAGAGGAAACGATTAACAGGTTTGCTGATATGAGCCCAATGAATCGACTCGGTGAGACAAAAGATATTGCACCTGTTGTTGGATTTGTCGCAAGTGATTTTGGCGAATGGATTAATGGACAAGTGATAAGAGTAAATGGTGGTTCTATTGTCTAACAACGAAGAAACGCACGACTCAGTTCTATATCTTTTCATCCAAATGTTTTTACTTTGTTCGTTGCTTTTGAAATAAACTGGCTATTGCGTGTTGATGTTGTAAAACGGTCTATGTATAGTTTCTACCAGTAACGATGGTTTGTCTCTGCTTATCTGATAGACTCAAGTATGCTGGTGGATAAGGTAAGCCGAGAATTGTTGCTGCATGATAGAGAAAACATGTTCACAAGGCAAGGATCGTCCAAAATGATGCAGTCTCTATCTATATGACCAAAATGATGCAGTCTCTATCTATACGAGGCAAAATACATGGTGATCCGAAAGCCATGAAGGCAACTGGTCTTAAATTTTGATATATAGATCAAACTAAGATGATATTATTGATTACAGAAAATATTAAAATTATTAATTAATGATAAACAAATAAAACATAAATTAATTAAACTATTACATATCAAAATCGAATGGAAGATAAGGAGATAACGTGGTTCGGCACTAATAATATTATTGATCTTCAGTGTACTTACTAAGATAAATTTATATTTACATATGTGATTCCTATTTATATGAATGATAAATCAGTAAACCTAGAACAAACTAACTATGTTGAATATATGAAACTTATCTAGATAGAATAAACAGGATTTACCAGCAAGATTTATTACTGATTTAGTCTTCTGAATACCTTAAATGCACGTGCCATATATTCTAATAACTACCCCTGATAATACAAAGTCTCCGATTTTGTATCCCTCAAAGGGCTGTCAATACTGGATCTTTAAAAGGTCTTAGAAAATGAAATAAAAAGTCTTGTATCCTTATTAGCAGGGTTGTAGCATTTCTATGCACTTGAGTTCTTTAAACCTACGAAGTCTCCTGAGGTTGAACCATTTGTAAATCTGCCGGTAGAACCGCCTGGAAAATCAATTCCATATGGAAACAAATTTGCTTTAGCTCGATCTGTTGGAAATTATTGTTTCCATCGTCCAAAAAAGAGGCACCAAAAAGATATAAAGCTGGTGCAATAGCACCTGATGATTTTCTTGCAAACAGTATTAAATAGAGAAGATAAAGAGAAATAATGGACATGGAGAAGTAAGATAACTCTATCAAATTCTTGGTTTAATATATTCCCTTAATTAAGTTTTTTGAAATCGAACGTATCTATATAGCTCGATAAAGTTTTATTTATACAAGAAAATTGAACCAGCTAAAGAGGATGACTTGTGAAAATGGAGCAAATTTCCAAGGGTTGAATGAATGATATTGACATGCATAAGTATTGATCTATGTCGAAGTTCATGGCTAAATCTAATGCTGACAACAAAATCAAAAATCCTTCATCAACAGAACTACAAATTACAGAAAAGAAAGAAAAATGGGTTAATCATCCTACTCTCTGTCAACAACAAATACGGGATAAAAAATGAGACTAACAAACTTAGAATTATTTAGTGTTATTTGAATTTGGATACTCTTTTAGGTCCACATCCCCAAGAGGACGGGTGTGGAGGAAGTAAAAGATTTTCGGCCTATTGGCCTTATTAGGAGTGTGTACAAAATAATCTTAAAGGTTTTGACGGAGCGCTTAAAGGTATATCTTCCTTCTATAATCCCCCCGTCTCAATCTAGCTTTATTAAAGGAAGAAAAATTCTTGATGGAATTTTGATAGCAAATGAATGTGTGGATTCTAGACTACGCCAAAAATTACCGGGGTTGGTTTATAAACTTGATTTTGAGAAAACCTTTGATAATGTGAATTGGAATTTCCTAAATGAAGTTTTATACAAAATGGGGTTTGGTGGTGTTTGGAGGGCTTGGATTAGAAATTGCTTATCCTTTCCCAAGTTCTCGGTTCTTGTTAATGGGTCGTCTTATGGATATTTTGGTAGTGAAAAGGGTCTTCGTCAAGGGGACCCACTCTCTCCTTTTCTTTTCACTATCGTTGGTGAAGTATTAAGTTGTACGTTGAGCAAAGCTCAAGATTGCGAGCAAATTTCGGGTTTTTCGGTCAAGAAAGAGGGAACAAAAATAAATCATTTGCAATTTGCCGATGATACTATCATTTTTCTTGAGGCGAAGACAAAACAAGTTGATGCCCTACGTTATTTACTTCTTTGCTTCGAACTTACTTCGCGTTTGAAAATAAATTTTTCCAATAGTAGCTTATACGGGGTCGCAGTCGAAGAGGGAGTTGAAACTTTTGCGAACATGTTGGGTTGTAAGTATGCTACTTTTCCTAGTATTTATCTTGGTCTTCCATTGGGAGATAAGGTAGGAGGTACTCAAAAATGGGAAAATACTCTCGAAATTTGCTCGAAAAGAATTACTTCTTGGCACGGAAAATCAATAGCAAAAGAAGGTAAGCTAACTCTCATCAAAAGTGTTCTAATTAGTTTACCAATTTATTTCCTCTCCATTTTTCTTGCTCCATGCTCCATAACGAAGAAAATAGATAAATTGGTGAGAAACTTCTTATGGGATGATGGTCAAAATAAGAAAAGAATACACAATATTGGTTGGAATTTGGTTTCAAAACCAAAGAATAAAGGTGGTCTTGGCATAAGAAGAACCAAGCAAGTGAATTCGGCTTTGTTACAAAAATGGTGGTGGCGCTTTGGCATAGAAAAATATTCGTTGTGGAGGAAGATTATAATTGAAAAATTTGGCGAAACTACTTCCGGATGGGAAACTCTCCAACCAAAAGGATCAAAAGGTGGGAGCTTTGGTATAATATATATAAAGAGCTCAAGAACTTCAACAAAAATATTAGATTTAAGATAGGTGCGGGCAAGGAAACTAGATTTTGGGAAGATTATTGGCTCGGTGTAGGTAGATTATGTGATTTGTTTCCTTTGGCTTACAATGCTTCAAGGACTAAGGAGTTTGTGGTGGCAAGCATGTATGAAGTGGTTGATGGTGGCTTGAGATGGAGGTTTATGTATAGACAAAGATACTATCAAACCGTTTCAAGTGAAGTTTTATCCATATCAAATCTTATTTCTTCCATCTCTATTCAAGAAGGCGTCCCGGATAGCCGTCTTTGGGTCGAAAATGATCATGGCCATTACACGGTCAAGGATAGTATTAGGAATGAAGAAGATCAAAGTGAGTCTACTTTTCCAACCGACGTCATATGGAACCGTAAATACCCTCACAAAATCATTTTTTTCTTTGGCTACTCTCTCATGATAGGATAATGACAAAGGATAAATTACGAAGAAGGGATATGGATGTTTCTAGCTTATGTTGCTTTTGTGGCGAAGAGGATGAAAATAGCTCGCATCTATTTTATGATTGTTGGAGGACCCGGAGAATTTGGGATTACTTTACGGAAGGCTTTAGTAGTCGTTGGACTTATAACTCGAATGTCACCACGAATGTTAAAATCTTGGAGCTTTAATTGGGGAGACGAAGGAATTAGACGAATATGGAACAACATACCGGTCGCAATATGGTGGTGTATATGGAAAGAGCGAAATGCAAGAGTATTTGAAAACAAAACGAGAAGTTTGGTAACCCTCATTAGAAACGTTAAACTTCAAGCGTTCTTTTGGGCCGAATCAAACACAAGGATGTTAGGCCTAACGGCAAATATGGTGATCGCTCTATGGGATTCCTTATTTCGCTACTCTTGATTTTGTTTTTACACTTCAATACCGGTTTTAAGGTTTATAGTTGTTTTCGCTCACATTTGTATTCATTGGGTTGAGGTACCCCTCTTAAGTACCTTCTCTTTTCAATGAATATCCTTTTTTCCGATAAAAAAAAAGGTTTACCCATAACGATATGACATGCAGAGAGATAAAAATTTAGCGTAGATACATAACCATTCGTACGTGTTATTGAGATTGATCAAACCCTCTAGTATCGATACTATAAAACAATTGGACAACAAATTTTTACTAAATGGTGGTCAGGATTTGATTTGGGAGGAGAATGGTACCAGTAAAAAAATGTGGATGGTATCTTAGGTGTGAAAAAATATGGAAGGTATCTTGGGTATAGAATGTAAAACGTTGAAAAATTGAGAGACCTTATATAGTGATGTTAATTCAGAAAATGCATTACAAAGATACTATAATGGCCGTGCTGTAACGGCACGGGGTGATCCTAGTAGTTTCTACAAAGTAAATTCTTATAGGGTAATTAAAAGAAATTTCTGTAGATTTTTATAGATTTTTTATTTGAATGACTTCTGGAGATTCTCTAAAAATCTCTAGATTTTTAGTGATTTTCTGAGACTATTTTAGAGAGTTTTTATGACTTGTAGAGACAAAAAAATGTGATTTATAAAAGAGTCTCTGTGATATGTAGAGACAATTTTTTTTATAAAATCTAATTAAAAATTTAAAACATCTACCGTTTTTTTTATTATGCACGTTATAATGTTAATAAAAGTACCATGAATACCTAGTAAAATATGTGTTCATTGCCAAAATAAATCCCATTATTGTCCTTTGCCTAAGTTTTCATTCTTTTTATTCCACCCATCCCGCATTTTATTTGCTATGTTATCTCGCCACTGGTTAGCATCTTCTCGTTGTTGTCTCGTTTGATTTTGGGAAATATGGTCGATTCCTTGGTCACTAGCTCAAACAAAAAAAAAGAGAAAAAAATAATTGGTCCTACTCTCAAAAATACATATTTCCCAAATTTCCAAGTCTTCCAAAATATCACCTCTTGGGGAGAGATTTCTATCATGTCTATTTTCCTAAAAAAGTCTCCCCAAATTTTCGAAAACAACAAATCAATGACTCTTAATTCTCCTTCGAATAACAGGGGTGTTGAAGTGACTCTTATGAAATCCTAATCCAATAACATAAAGTTTTAGAGAATTTAAATGATTTAAAAAAAAGTCTTTAACCAATAACAATAAAAATTAGGAGACTCTCCAAAAATCTGTATGAACTAACCGTAGATTTGGAAACTCTCCTAAAATCATTTGAAATTTTATTTAACTGCCCATGGTAGTTGTGTTGGGTTAGGTTAAACTTAGGGCCTGTTTGGTTTTGGGGTTTAAAAACCGTTTTTAATCTCCAAAAACGGGGCGGAAAACGTGATGGGCGCAGGTGATTTCTAAATAACTCTGTTTTGGAAAACAGAAAAGTGAAAACGTTCATATTTCTGCTTTTATTTTCTCACAGTAAACCCTAAATCTCATCTCCAAAAGCTGCGCACCAAGGTACGTTCTTTCCTATCCTCTTCTCTCTCTGTCAATTTATCTTTCATCTTGGCAATTTGATTTCCCTGGATTCTAGTTATACTTAATCTGAAAATAAAAGTAGTATTAGCTACTCTAGGGTTTGCTAAATTCTGATTGCTAAGACCTCCGATTAAGATATGATCAATTCGATTAGGGATTAGTTTTTCAGTAAATCTATATAGATAGAGAAAATTAGGTGGGTTGTATGGGGATTTACCACCCCTTCTTCAGCTCTTCAGCTGACGAAGAAAAAAATAACTTCTCTCTGAATCAATATTTTGGTTACTTCTCTCAGTTAAATAAGGTTGGATTTTGGAAACGTAAACCCTAATTTTTTGTTTTTAAATTTTGTTCACTTTTTGATTCTTTTTCCATGTAAACTTATCTAGGGTTTTTGATTTTCATGTTTTATCTGTGTATGTAGTGCATTGAAATCATTAGCTAGTTATCTTCTTTTTTGAATTTTGGAAACTTTATTAGATTCAATCAGGTTATATATGTTATTGTGAAAATTGAAATTCTCAGTATCATGATTTTAAATTTTATTTTCAGTCCCTTAAATTAGTGCAATACAAACAATTTAATAGTAAATAACAGTTTCATCGTTTTTATCTAATTGCTCATTGACTACCGCTATAATCTAGTTTTATGGCGATCTCTATGTTTTTCCAAACAAAATTGGGATTGTTGTTTTATTCTCCTATTTCCTGTATTAATATAGTACGTAGTATGTTATCTTATATTTTTAGATATATGCCTGCCGCTGCATTTCTAGCAAGGCTTCATCTTAAGATTTCTTCCCCATGAGTTGGTTAAAACTTGTTGATACTGGCCTATGGATTGGTAGGACAAAAAGCATATAGAATTATCTCGTTACTTATGTGTTTGCTATCATTTTTGTTTATGTTTAGGTTTTCAATGGGGAGAAAGAAAGTTGAGGAAGCTGGTACATCCAAAACAGGTAAAACTGCTGCAAAAGATGGTAAGAAGGAGAAGGTATCAGTTTCAGCTATGCTTGCTAGTATGGACCAAAAGGCTGATAAACCTAAGGGTTCCTCCTCTGCCACTACTACCAAGCCTAAAGCAAAAGCAGCCCAAAAACGCACATCTTATACTGATGACATAGATCTTCCACCATCGGATGAAGATGAGGACGAGTTGTCTGAAGAAGACCAACAAAATGAGCTCAGTGGTAGTGTTCGCCGTACTGATATAAAGCCACTTGAAGCTTCCTCCTTGGACGCGAAAAAACGAGAAAAGAAGGAAATGCTGGCTGCCGAAGCTGCAGCTCGGGCAAAGAAAGAGGCTCTTAGGGATGATCGTGAAGCCTTCACTGTTGTCATTGGTAGTCGTGCTTCTGTCCTTGAAGGTGAAGATAATGCTGATGCTAATGTTAAAGATATTACAATTGAAAATTTCTCTGTATCTGCCCGGGGTAAAGAGCTCCTCAAGAATACATCCGTGAAGATTGCCCATGGGAAGAGGTATGGTTTGATTGGACCTAATGGAATGGGGAAGTCCACGCTATTGAAGCTTCTTGCTTGGAGGAAGATTCCCGTGCCGAAAAATATTGATGTTCTTTTGGTTGAGCAAGAAGTAGTTGGTGATGAGAAATCAGCCCTTGAAGCTGTTGTCTCGGCCAATGAAGAACTCGTCAAACTCCGTGAAGAAGTTGCAACTTTGCAAAATTTATCTCTTGACGGGGATGAGGAAAACAACAATGAAGATGATGACACCGGTGAAAAGCTTGCTGAGTTATATGAGAGGTTGCAGGTGATTGGGGCTGATGCAGCTGAGTCTCAGGCATCAAAGATACTTGCTGGATTAGGTTTCACTAAAGATATGCAGGTGCGAGCCACACGATCCTTTAGTGGAGGGTGGAGGATGAGAATCTCATTAGCTAGGGCACTGTTTGTCCAACCAACCCTTCTACTACTTGATGAACCAACTAACCATCTTGATCTTCGTGCTGTTCTCTGGTTGGAAGAATACCTGTGTCGTTGGAAGAAGACACTTGTTGTGGTCTCTCACGACCGTGATTTTCTGAATACTGTTTGCAATGAAATTATCCATCTTCATGATCTGAAGCTTCAACTATATCGCGGAAATTTTGACGAGTTCGAAAGAGGGTATGAACAACGTCGCAAGGAGATGAATAAGAAATTTGAGATATTTGACAAACAGGTGAAGGCTGCAAAAAGGACTGGAAATCAGGCTCAACAAAAGAAGGTCAAAGAACGAGTTGAGTTTATTGCAAGGAAGGAAAAGGGCAAAGCAAAGGGGAAGGTTGACGAGGATGAACCTGTGGCAGAGGCCCCAAAGAAGTGGAGAGACTACAGTGTAGAGTTTCATTTTCCAGAGCCAACCGAACTTACCCCACCTCTCATGCAGCTTATTGATGTGAATTTTAGTTATCCAAACAGGGATGATTTCAGGCTCTCCAATGTTGACGTTGGTATTGATATGGGCACCCGAGTAGCAATTGTGGGCCCAAATGGAGCTGGAAAATCTACTCTTCTTAATCTTCTTGCTGGTGATTTGGCTCCCACAGAGGGGGAGGCCCGAAAGAGTCAGAAGTTGAGAATTGGGAGGTATTCACAGCACTTTGTGGATCTATTAACAATGGAGGAAACCCCTGTCCAATATCTTCTTCGGCTTCATCCTGAACAAGAAGGTCTTAGCAAACAAGAGGCTGTTCGCGCGAGGCTCGGAAAGTTTGGGCTTCCCAGCCATAACCACCTTACACCAATTGTGAAATTGTCTGGTGGTCAAAAGGCTAGGGTTGTCTTCACTTCAATCTCCATGTCAAAACCACACATTCTGCTATTAGACGAGCCAACAAACCACTTAGATATGCAGAGTATTGATGCACTAGCAGATGCATTAGATGAATTCACAGGTGGTGTTGTGTTGGTTAGTCATGATTCCAGGCTAATATCAAGGGTCTGCGAAGATGAAGAGAAGAGTCAGATTTGGATAGTTGAGAATGGGACTGTAGAATCTTTCCCTGGGACGTTTGATGAATACAAGGAAGACCTTCAAAAAGAGATCAAAGCGGAGGTGGATGACTGATGTGTTATTAAAGGTTCAGGTACGATTGTCTCCTCTATATTGTGTAGTATTATCATACTTCTCTTCATCGGATAAAAATATTCTTTTTCTAAATTTAGGGTTATCTATTTATGGGGAGAGTGTTCCAAGACCCAACTGTTATCTATTGGTTTTATATACAAACGGTCCACGGAGAAGAGTTTAAGCCAAGGTTGATGCTGATACATCATTGAAGGTCTGAGCATTCATTGTTCCCATAATTGAATAAGCATCTTCGAGTTTTTGCTCTGCTTGCAATTAAATTAGATTACTTGTGTGCATTAAATCATCCAGACTTCTTATTTATCTTCATGGCCATGTCTTTTTATCGTGTATGATTACTGAGCAATTATGTATTGGTTAATAAACAACATAAGAGTTTTGATCAAATGTTTTCAACGCATATGTATACTTAACATTATTTCATATAACGAAGCTCCATTATTGTTGCTGCGTTTCCTTAAAAGTCAAGTGGTGCCCTTTTTCATAGGATTCTAATTGCTAGTTGGTTCATATTTTCAGTCAGTTCCTACTTTTTTCACATATGTGATGGTTGATTTAATAGGCACAAACAGTCCAATCTCATGACATCTAATCGTGAGTAGGAAGCTCTGCATCTTATTCTTATATGATGTGTATGCATGAAAGCCAAATAAGTCATAAGAAGTATAATGAGCCCAAATCATGTCACTCTGGTAGCACTAGCCCATCTAGATCCTACTGTTTTAACTTTTCAGTTCTCTCTCCTAGATGAAATCATCAAATCATTGAAGAGATCTAACATGCATGAGAAAATATCTTTTTTCTGTAGTGGATAGTGTTAATTGGTGTCTACTCTCTCTCTCTCTCTCTATCTCTCTCTAGATCTCTTTCTTGAACCTTTTGACATGAAAAGATAGGATTATATGTAGCCTTAGGAAATTAGCTTGGTTTGTAACAAAGGTGCGTGATATGATTGTCATTTC
The DNA here is from genome assembly GCA_023531435.1 of Papaver californicum. Taxonomy (NCBI): domain Eukaryota; kingdom Viridiplantae; phylum Streptophyta; class Magnoliopsida; order Ranunculales; family Papaveraceae; genus Papaver; species Papaver californicum. Next base: position 2,504,840 of record JAJJMC010003761.1, on the reverse strand, counting down.
CGACGACACCGTGCATGATATTTGTGTGTTTATGATGATACATTCGATCTAAATTACATTTTCTTGGGGTTATATTACTTGAGAGACTGGTTTTAATGGTCGGGGAATGGGATCATTAAACAAGCAGCAATCTGTAAGTTTAGAACTGAGAAGTCAGATTCTTTAAGAAGGTATGATAAACATCTTCTTTAAATCTCAGTTTCTTTTTTGTCATTGGTTTTTATAATTTTATTTGATTTTTGTCGCTACCAATTTTATCTGTGTGATACTGCAAGAGCATAAAACTTAATGAACATAGGTGTTTTTCTTGGCAGATTCCAACAACTCAGTTTATACACACCCTTCCCTTTTTCTGTTAGTCTAAAGCCTTGCATAGCATTGAATGTCTCAATACACGCATTTATCTGATCCCTTTATCTGCTTTACTAAAGTTGATTTCATCTTAGCTCTCTCTCTCTCGTTTCTGTTTTTTCTTACTGGTAGCCTGCAAGACTGCAACATTCCAACCCTATGTAACTTGATTTGCTCTTTACACAGTGTGATTACTTTAGTATATTAGGCATACAAGTAAGTCATTGGTACCTTCACTGAGAAGAGTACGTATCAGACCTTATACAACATCAAGTATCACAATGATGGTAACTTTCAGTATGCTACTAATACTCATTGGAAAAGAATTTGGAGCTTGAAAACTATATCAAGAATCAAATCCTTTATCTGGAAGTGTATCAAGGATATTCTTCCTGCTAAAGAAAGAATAGATAGAAACATACAAACGGGTGATTTGCATTGTAACAGATGGTAAGATTGGTAGAAGAAACTTCGTATTACTGGGCAAGGAACATAAGAGAATGAAAATATTTATGTATTACTATAGCTTCGAGAAAATAGGATACTAGACCACCAAATATGAAATAAATCCAAACAATAGATTCATAGAGGTCCCTGGTGTACCTCTCATCTCTATGGTATAGGGTAAAAGGATGGTGAGCAACTTAAAGATGGTAAGGGTATGTTTGGTACCGTTTTATAAGACAAAGAAAACAGAAAACGTAAGAAAACGCGTTTGGTAGCTATGAATTTCGAAAATGTTTTTTATTTTTAAAAATGAAATATAATTATTTATTGTTTTTTTTTTTTCTTAAATGTTTTCTATCTGTTTTTAACTTATAACTAACTTTTAAAAAATATGTTTTTAAAAACAGTCATACCAAATATCTTTTTAAAATTTATTAGAAAATAAAAACAAAAAAAAATATATATTTTAAAAATAATAGAAAATAATTTTTAAAAATAATTTTACAAAATGGTACCAAATACGTCGTAAGTTCTTAAAAAGTCCTTCCTGTGGTCATCAGGCAGGGCCTAATAAGCATAATTCAAAGCATAAACAACATACTGAAGTTGCGTGTATGAACTCACTTCCTGAGTTGGTAATGTAGTAAATTGGCGCAATTGCTATGCTTTCTGCTCATATCTGACGGGATGTGTTTATAGTTGCTGCTTTCTGAACCAGAAAACTCCTCCATCTCTCATTTGAGGATGACCTTTTGATGATGGGCGCCACAGCTTATTTTTGCTTTCTATGTTGATATTGTCTTTAACTTTCATTGTTCCGATACTGTTTTTCTTTTCTATTATCGACACATATGAGTTCAATATCGAATTCACAATTTTTTTATCGATTTCTTCTGGTTTCTTCGTTAGCCTTAGGGCATTCATAATGATAAGAGCTACAGGGCATGATCTCTACATAACTATGTTGGTCAATAATGTACTTAAACTTTGCTTTTGTTGTCGATGGCGGCCGCTTGTGGTGGATTGGTTTATTCGACATAGCAATGCTTATTGCTAAATGCTCTACTTGAAAGCAATTGGAATAAGTCTACCATCATATATTTCTTATACGGCCACTTCTTATTAATGTTGAAAACATATTACATATAGTTTCCATGGAAGCAGTAAGTCTGAAACTATAAATATTCGAGTGCATTATTATCATAGCTTAAATGCTAATTGTCGAATATTAACCGGGGTGCACACAGTTGAGACACTAAAGCAATTTCTTGCAAATTGGTTATTTACAAATTGAACCGGATGAACTCCATCATAGTATAGATGATCATTTCTGTCAGTGCATGGTTCTTGTCCAGGTAGGCATGTTCCTAAGGCTCCAACTGCACAGCACGGTGTTCTTCCCTCGGAAAATCCTACAAAGAAAAAAAAAGATATTTAGAATATTAATAAATAAATAATAAAACAAATGCACACACATCACGCTACACATGTTTTGTTGGATTTAGGGGTCCAAAAATCTGGTGTTTCCACATAACAAAGAGACCTTTCTCTGACATTCAATTGCTAGGGGTTTTTGAAATTTTGGGGTTGGTTATATCTGACATGCTGTGTGGTCATCTTGTCAGGAGCATATCATCTTGCCGACCAAAAATATAAAATCTTATGCACACATATGCGAGTGAAATTGATCATAGGGTTAAATCGAGATCAACTACACTTCTATTTACCATATTTAACAGGATCTTGGAATTGAGCATAGCTTTCTGTGTAAGCATCAGCGGACGAAAGTAGAACCTTCTAAGCTAGAAGTAAGTTGTTGTAACTTGGCAGCAAGTCCATTGTTGAAAATGTTAACCAAATTATTTACATTTTCTGCACAAGGAGTTGTTGACTTCGGATTAACGTTGGCTAGTATAACTGGTAAGCATCCCAAAGCACCAATACCATAAACTTCAAATTTTCTTCCTCCTAAATCGTGTATCGTCTGCAAAATCATCAACAAATGTAAATGAGGACAAGATCCCCACAGAAAATCGCCAATAATCAAACTCCAGTGTGATGAATAAAAGAATTGATTTAGGTGCATACTGTCAATTGTTGTCCAAGAGTGTCTAATAAGAGGTTAGCAAATTGTTGAGGAGGATTAGTTTTGCTTCTGTTGTAGAACTGTGGTTGTAGATAGTTGTTGAGATAGTCATTAGTACCCATTGCAATAATAAAGACAGACCTAGACAAGTAATCGCGAGAGGACTCCCCGGGTTCTGAAAATCTTTGGCAAATCATTTCTCACTGTGCTTTGAAAGTAATTGATCTGCTCATCTAGAGATAAGATGTCTCCCTGTATACAATCAAATAAGAAAACAGAAGAGTCAGTTAATAAAAACTAGTTGGAATAATAGTTGTTACTTCTTGCATCCAACAATTGATGGTTTGTTGTTATTTACCAGTGCAGTTCCTGATTCGGGAAGAATTCCAGCAGCACTCGATGTGTAGTTTATACCAGTAATGATGGTTTGTCTCTGCCTCTCTGATAGACTCAAGTATGCTGGTGGATAAGGTAAACCGAGAAATGTTGCTGCATGATAGAAAAAAAAAAAGGTTTACAAGGCAATGATCGTCCAATATTCACGAGCATTAGTAGAAACCGATACTACCTATGCATACGGCACACACGTAGTCGCAAAAGGCCTTTTTACCTAAACCAATTGAGTTATATGCATAATAATCTTAGTAACAGTTATAAAAATGATGCAATCTCTATCTGCATGAGGCAAAAAATGGTGATCCAAAGGCCATGAGGGCAACTGCCCCCCTGATTATATGGGACTCCACACTCCCTGATTACACTGAATGTCTCAGCCTGGATCTTTAAGGTTTAAAAAAAAAATGGATCCCGTATTAGCAGGGCTTCGCATTTTCTATGCACTAGTGTTCTTTATACCTATGAAATCTCCCGAGGTTGCACCATTTGTATATCTGCCGGTAGATCTGCCTGGAAAATCAATTCCATATGGAGGGAAATTTGCTTTAGCTTGAGTCTGTAGGAAATTATTGTTCCCAGCGTCTAAAGAAGAGCCACCAAAAAGGTATAGAGCTGGTCCAATAGCACCTGATGATTTTCCTGCAAACAGAGTTAAACAGAGAAAAGGAAGATGAATAGAAAGAATGGACATGGAGAAGTTAGATAACTCCATCAAATTCCTGGTTTAATATTTCCTCTTACTCACAGTTTTGTGAAACTGAATGTATAACAGTAATATATTTATACAAGAAAATGGACCAGCTAGAGAGGATGACTTGTGAAAATGAAGCAAGTTTCCAAGGGTTGAATAATGGAGTTCTGTTTTCCCTCTTTCCATTCATTCCCTAGGTAGCCTTCTGAAATAATTCTCCAAATAAAATTACTAAAAAAGATTGAGTTTGTTACTTGCATTTATTGCTAGAGTAGCTGTTGACATGCACCTATATTGGGTAATGTCGAAGTTGATGGCTAAAACTAATGCTGGACCTGGACCCCTAAGATTGAGCAAAGAGGTGCACAACTAGCACATGTGGGTCTCCGCCATAACTTGGCAATCAAATGATTCAAAATCAAGTATTTGGGATTAAATTCAAAAATAAACTAAACAAAGCTCAATCAACTGATCAGTGAAACTTTGGATCAATTCAACGGTATGTCATACACCTGTATTCAAATGGGTAGGGCCGGGTTTAAGGCATAGAAGTGAAGATCATCAAGAACATTGGATTTACTTTGTATTAGTAGACTCCCAAAGGTCTCACATTTTCTGATTTACTTGGTAATAGTGACGAAAGTTTCGACAAACGGGAGTGTCCTTGTAGATTTTGCTCCCTCACTCCTGCAAAATGCAAAGTAGCAGGGTTAATGAATTGGGAATTTCTAAACTTTTGCTAGGCTTTTTAATACGAGAAATATGGGAGATTCTCTATAAATCCAAAGATTTCAGCGGACTCTATGGGAATTCATAATTATTTGTAGAGATTGATAAATTCTAAAGAGTTTCTATTAATTTTAGAGACAAAATTTTCTAGTAAAGCAAGTAACTGTCGTCAAAATTTATTGCGGCTGATTCTATTAAGACCACTTAAATTATTACCATCTATATTGTGTATGTATGTGTTTATGGTAAGGATTCTATATTGTATAAAATATTAATTAGTCGTAATATAAAGTATATTGTGTCAATTTGGTCCTGTTGACATGGGCTAATAGTTGTTTTGGTCCTTTTAAAAGTATATATTATTTGTTTGGTCCAAATATTGTGTGGTCCTAGGGTGAACATTACATTCCAAAATTATATTTTTTTAATGACTATAATACCCTTTAATATATATATGTATATATATCTTCTATGAGTTGTGGAGATTTTTTTTTTAGGATTTGCAATACGAAGGTCAATGATGATGGAATTTATATATGATCCACAATTGAGCTCGTCATATTATTCGTTTGGTTAATTCTATTACGAAGATTAATTTGATTACGAAGAATAATTCTATTACGAAGATTAATTCTATTACGAAGATTAAACCGAAGATTAATTCACAGTTGAGCTCGTCATCTTCTTTTTCTAGTAAGTTTGATCATCAATATAGATACTAAATCTCTTCGATATTATTTAGTTGTTGATATTTGTAATCAGTTTTGTATTGTAGATCTATGCTTATTGCATATCTATGTTTGTTTGTTTTTTCATCATAGATTAAACATGTTTAGTTCATCATTAGCAAATTCAACTTTGTATTTAGTTCATGATTTTGAATCAGTTATTGATATTTGAAATCAGTTTTTCATTGTATAATGAAGTTTATTACTATTTCTATTATGAAAATTAATTCTAAAATTTGTTTTGGATTCTTTTTTCGGGTGTGTTTAATTATTGTTATAGATATTAGTTCTCTTTTATTTTTTTTATTTTTTTATTTTTGTATTTCGATTTGTTCTTCGATCTACTTTCTTTTTTGTTCATGTTTTTGTTTCAATTTTGAATTAGTTGTTGATACATGAAATCATTTTTTCATATGTGTTTATTAACATCAAATATGTACAATTTATTATTGATGATTTTGAATTAGGTATTATTTTTTTTGCTAGAACAATGAAATCTGGTCCAAATTTGTTGTGTGTTCATTTGAAGAATGAAACTTTGTCTATAACAACAAAATCTGGTCCACATTTGTTGTATGTTCATTTTAAGGAATGAGCTATGGTCTAGAACAATGAAATCTGGTCCAGATTTGTTGATTGTTCGTTTTAAAGAATGAACTCTAGTTCATATTTGTTGTGTGCTCATTTTAAATAATGAACTCTTTATCTAGAACAATGAATTCTAGTCCAGATTTGTTGTGTGTTCATTTTTAATAATGAATTCTGGTCCACATTTGTCATATGTTCATTTCAGAGAATGAACTCTGGTCCAGATTTTTGTTGTATGTTCATTTTAAAGAATGAACTATTGTCTAGAACAGTGAATGTGTTCATTTTAAATAATGAACTCTGGTCCAGGTTTCATAGTATTTTCATTGTTCATTTTTTTATGTGAACTGTATTTTTTCTAGTAGTTTTATTTTAGACAATTAATAGTATTTCAATTTATTTTTTTCGGGTTCAATATGTCTCTTCCAAGTTGTTATGCAGTTATGTACTATAATGGACATGGAATTCCTTTTGAAGTTTTTTTTTACAGTCTTTTAGTCATGGTGAAGGTACTCAGAAAGTGTTTATCACTTGTGATTTTGCTCTTCAAGGTATAATTGTTGTTTCTTGTTCCAAACATCTTACACATTTTGATTTGTCAGTTGAGGAGTTTTATCATGGTGCTTCTAGA
>JAJJMC010003761.1:2433537-2498183 GCA_023531435.1 Papaver californicum | reverse complement strand
TATCATGTATTGGGTTTACTAAGGTTTCAAAGATAAAATACATGATAAAAGGTCATGAGGTAGTAAAACCTATTTTTTTAAGATGGGTGGGAAGATATCTTTAAAGGTCCTGGTCAATTTTTCATTATGGTGTTGAAGAAATATGTTTAGTTGTCCATAAAATATTGTGTGAAATCTGGTTTTAAAGTTGAAAAGGTTAAGAATGACAAACTTAGGTATAGATGCAAGTGTGCTAAGAAATCAGATTGTTCATGGTATATCCATATTGTTGCAATTGATACTTCGAAAAATGTTTTTGCAATTAAGATATACATGATTGAAAATATACATACGGTGGTGCTTTTAAGCTGAAGAACCCTCATGTTACAAATAAATTGATAAGACATCTGATAAAAGACCAAGTAAAAGACAATCCGTTGATATAACCTAAATAAATTATTTCTCGGTGAAGGTTGGTTACGGTATTAACACTAGTTACCATCGTGCTTTCAAAGGGAAAGAAGCATTTCATATGGATATATTTGGAGATGATGTAAAAAGTAATACAACTTTTGTTTGGTATGTTCAAGCAATAAATAACACAAATCCTGGTAGCTATATTAATTTTCAAGTTAATGAACAGACTAAAAGATTTGAGAGGCTTTTTATTGATTTTTTTGCTTGTATTAAAAGGTATAAGTTCATTCTTCCTATGATATATTGTGATGCAATATTTCTTACTGGGAGATTTAAGGGGACATTGATCGTTGCCAGTGGCATAAATGGAAACCAAGGTAATTTTTTTCTTCTACCAATTTAGTTCATTTCTCAAAATTAGATTTCATTTTTCAATTAGAGTTCATTTCTCAAATTAGAGTTCGTTTCTCAAAATCAATAGTTCATTATAAAAAAACGAACTTTCAAACAACAAAAGTAATTAGAGTTCATTCTACAAAATGAACTCCATCTTCATAACAACAAACTAACAGTCGGAGTTCATTGTACAAAATGAACTCTCAAACAACAAAAGTAATTAGAACTCATTCTACACAGTGAACTCTATTTACACAATATAAAAATTTAAGAGTTCATTCTACACAATAAACTTCATCTTCACAACGACAGACTAACAATCAGAGTTCATTGTACATAATAAACTCTCAAACAACAAAAGTTATAAATAAACTATTATTGTCTTTCTTGTTATATTAATTTTAGTTTTTTCTTTATTTCTTTCTACATGATTTTACCTTTTAACGTTGGCTTTAGTTCCTGGTGAGGATGTTAAAGGTTGGGAATGGTTTATGGAAAATTTGCAGAATGTTGTTGACGCTCGTCATGTTATCTTTATTATTGATCATCATGATGGGCTAAAGCATGGTATTCCTAAGGTGTTTCCTAATTCATATCATAGTTACTTCTATTACCATTTGAAGTCTAACTTTCATATCAAAAAATACATGATAAATTCAAACAAGTTATGGGATTTGTTTCATAAAGCAGCATATTGTTATAATGTTGTTAAATATGAGTCTTTTTTGAATAAGATGTGTGTTATTGGATGTGGGTTTGTTACCAAGTATGTCAGAGAAATCAATCTTACACATTGGGAATATGCTTACTTTGAAGGATGTAGGTAAGGGAAACATTCATCAAGTATTGTTGAATCTTTCAATAGTTAGATTCAGCATGATAAGAAGATGCATGCATGCGCTATTGTTGATCATATTAGGATAAAGGTTATGAAACTAAGGTCATAAAGGCGTGAGCTTTGTAAAACTTTTACAGACAATCTGAATCCTATCTTTCCAGGTGTGCTTAAGGATCATATTGATATATGTCGTCCATGGGGTGTTACTGAGTCGAGTAATGATATATATGAAGTATACTCTCTTACTTCTCATGTTGTGGATCTGTCGAATATGCACTGCACTTTTCAAATATGACGAGTTTTTGGTTTCCCTTGTGCTCATGCCACTGATGTTATTAGTTGCAAGATTGATGAGATGTTGGAGTATGTTGATCGTTATTTTGGCACATATCACTATCAACAGTCTTATGCTTCTGCAATTCGACCTATTCCCAATCATGACATGCCTGAAGTGATGCTCAAGGTATCTCCTGTTATACCAAGGCCACCTCCAAGTAGACCAAATTCAAAGCGTATTCAAAATGTTTGGAAAAAGGTTATGAGGCCTATGAAGTGTTCAAATTGTAAGAAGGTAGGGAACCATAACCGAGCTACTTGTCGTCATTTACTGAAAGAGTAGTGAGATTTTTTAGTTTTAGTTTTTCTCTGTTTTAATGACTTTGTTTAGTTACTGTTTTTTTTTCTTCTTGAAACTGAATCATCACCTCTTAGGTCACTCTTAATAATGAATTTTTATTTCCTCAGTTAGTTCATTTATTCTAGTATTTTTTTATATAGTTCATTACTAACAATTAACTGTAATAAACCCACTCCCAAACCCAAGCCTTACCCGATACGGCGAAGCGAGGCGTGCTTCAGTGCGAAGTACAGAGCATATGTAAAAGTCATACCATCCATTACTTAAGTCCTTCCTCTCACACAAAAGTGTGTTTACCCAAGGGTTATACTTAAAATTTTAAGAATCTTAGTAATATGTAGGACCTTCATCTTTAGTTTGTCCTATGTGAGACTAAAGTTTATATGTTATTTACAATAATGAAAATAACTAGTGAACCTTAGTGACCCATAGGTCTTAATTTCAAATCATACCAAGACCACTCACACAAAAAAATAACTATTTAAAACTCTATTTTTTCAAACACTATCGATATGATTGCTTCTTCGGTAGCACAACATTGTGCATCCCTATGAATATTAGACAGTTGGCACTTAAGATATGATCATAAAATCCTTCAAACTCTTCCATTTGAATGTGAGTTGTTGTGTGTGGTAGTGAGATTGTATGAGTAATTAAATGCTGGGTCTAGTTATAAGACTTGATAAAATATTGACAATTTTACGCAAATTTCAGTTTCGTTTTTCCAATATGTATTCAACAGTTGAGGTGTTACGATTTAGAACTTATGTGAGGTCAGTTGTTCATCACTCATCCTGCCATATTATTTGAGAACAAAAATTGGTCATCGTGTACTAGTGTCAACCAATGGAACCAAGTTTTTTTAATGGCATTTTGTCTATAAATTTACTTGTGAAAATCCATTTATGTTTTTCTCAATCAAAAAACTTAAATATCGATGACACTACAAATCGAGCTTGTAGATATGAGAGTGCATATAATTTTAGTGTGCGTTTTTCTCGAGAAAGCGAATAAACCTCGTGCATATAGAGAACATAATATATTTCTTCACTGTATATTACGGGATGTACTGAATTACATAATTGTTACTGGTTTCAAGTTTTAACTGGTTCAAATAACACTTATGTCTTTTGTTGTCCAAGAGGACAGTGTTTGATTGCATATCTATACAAAAGAATGATAAATGTGCAAAGTTAATGAAAGTCTTTCCAATCCCCCACCCCTAACCCACCCAAATCATTGCTTCTATTGTATCTATATTCCTTGGCTTCGGCATGCATTCCATCAACGACATTAGAATGGGTATCGAGTCACTTTGGAAAACGACTTTGTGTCCACTCTATTATATTGCCTTTTGGAAGCTGACCCTTTTTGAAAAATGGTGTATTATGTTTCCCATTGGAAAACTGCCCATTTCTGTACCTTTCGCCTCTAACTGATCTAGTAGTACAATCCTCACATTGTCGCCTTGTTTCAATTTGACAAAACAATCTTACGCTTTAAGGCCGTGATAGTCTTGCTCTAGTTATTTCTTAAGAATCTCCAACACTTCATCATGCATTGGGTTATAGTATAAAATATGCAAATCACTTATTCATATTCTAAAAAATATTATATTATAACTCAAGACAATATCAAAACCAATCTCATATCTCGGAATATATTACGGTTAAAATAATAATTACAAACCTTTGTTGTAGATCAAAATGGTATAATCTCCTTCGCTTATAAAATATCAATAGCCGAAGACTATTCAAAACCATTATAGAATGAAGCTTAAAATGAAAAGAGATTAATAAAACAATTAAACCCAAAAGAATAATTTATTAGAAAATATTTAATTTTTTTACATAATAAAAATAACTTCCCCTGTAGCCCTATTAGAGAAGCTAGTTTTCCATTACAACTAAAATAAATAAAAAAATAGAAAATAATCCTAAACTACTTCTCTTTTATGAAAGAGGGATATTTTTAATCTTTAAAAATAGATAAGGTTCCTCGTATTCTTATTTTGGATAACATAATCCGATGCAGCCCCATGAATAAAAGTCTCAAACCCCTGTAATAGGGTTTTTATATAAACATTTCACTTACCAAAAGTTTCATCTTTGACACGTATTATCATTGTCCCATATGGATATAAAATCATAAACACAAGCAGCTCACGTGAAATTAAGGAAGCAAAATTGTTTTGTTTCACTTAACTTACCAAAGTTGCCATATATCACATGGTGTCATTTATTTGATTTCCAATTGGAAAAGTAGAAGATTACTCGTACGACCACTTATAAGTACACATCTTGTTTCCATGTGAAGATATTTGTAAGAATATCTGGTTCAAACTTTCCTAAATGAAACAGATATTACTCCAACTTGATTGGCTGTTGCGTAGTAGCATAAACTTAATGTACAGCTCCACATTTGCTTGGGACACAAATCAACCGGGACTCTATGGTGGGCCACAAACACCGGAATTTGATAAACCTTAACATCAATAAATTTCATTTCAAATAACACGTCATGGTCAAAAGTCCAAAACGTGTTTTCTTCCACAATTAGGTAATACCAATCGATTCTGTGTGATCATGTAATAATAATCCACTCTTTTGTACAGTTAGCTATTTTCGCCACTTCGGCGCATTTAATGTCCCCTTTGAACCTTTTTACCGCGTGAATGATACGTCGACTTTCTGGCCGGCTTTAACTTTCACAATTTATGTACCACGTACATCCATGTTTAGAGATAGTTCGGAATCTGTTTCTCATTTTTCATTCGTTTTATAAATATAGTTCTTTCTTTTAGTTTGATCGAACGTTATTTATTAAAATTTTATAAAACTAAATAAAATTATTAAATTTGTACAAAATGGAGAACTGATAAATATAAATTAAGATGCAAAAATGATGTGTTTGGTACATTCATCAAATATCTCCAAACCTACATTTTGCTAGTCCTCAAGCAAAACTAAAAATGAAAATTAACAAATAAAAATCCTAACTCACTTTAGCAGGAATCGCGACTACACTTAACATATGTAACAAGCATTTAAACTCCTAAGTGGCCTTAGCGGACGAGTTTTGTCTCGTGAGGGTTTACAAGAGGTATACCCATAAAATCTTGTATTCCAACTTCTAATGTCACAAGTATCCAAAGATCTATGAGGACATAAAGTTTCTCCTCCAAATGTCAAGAAATTAGAAGTGCTGGAGAAAAATACATGTTAATACGCTTAATCAATGAGAGAGATTGTGACGAGTTGAACCAGTGCCAAAGATGTCTTTTTCCAGATGGACATCGGACTAACAGAGCAACCGAATAAGCATTTCGCCTCGACTCTGCCTCACCATAGGATTTTATGAATTTACACTCAGAAAACGATTTTAAGGGTCACACAGGCATGTAAGCAGGATTGAAAATAGAATACTTACACACTATTGATGATAACGTCTTTTCTGAAGACTCAAACTAAAATCTTTTTCTGATGATCTTGAAGGAAAAGAAATCTGATGATTTCTTAGAAAATCGACCATAGATGAGGATGGGAACATACTCTCACCTTTTAGTCTCACAACTCTCCAGTGGTGTTCAATAGAAAAAACTTATTTTTCGGTCTTTAACCCTTGATGATAAACTCTTGAAACTTGTAGAACTTTCCTCTTTGTCTTCGATCACTTGTTGTTTTAAAACTTTCTTTTGAATTCCTTCTTCTCCATGGCCTTGTATAATAAAACTATTACACTTTTTTTTTTTTGATTTTTTTTATTGATATAAAAATAAGAAACAAAAACTGAATGATACAAAAAAAAAACTTTACTTGTCAATGGAGAAGAACTTTTACACTTGAATCTCCACTACTGTTGGTACACAAATCTTCAAAAATTTACATCTTTTCTTCTTTGTCACTTTGAATATGTACTGTTCTTTCCCTTTGTTGCTTGTAAACCTTGGACGTCTTCAACTTCTTCATGAATTGATATTGCTCCACTTGTTGATGATGTTGAGTTTCTATTGAGAGAGAGTTGTAATTTTGTGACTGAGACTACAAGATGAGGCTAGTTCTGATGCCATCCTCATGGTGATAAGAATTAGCACCCAGAGATCAAAAAGTGCGAGGTTGAGTAGCTCATCATTCTACTCGGATTTTATGCAGATGAAACACTATAAGAGGACAGTTGAAAGTATGGTGCCTCGCTCAAAAGGATAGTCTCCACTAATGATTGGTTAGTTCTGTCCTTTTGTATTTCCTTCTGTCCTAATTGTCTCCAGCATGGATGGTTGGGTCCGGCACGATTATTCTCTCATTAGTTAAGAACACAGATGTAATTTTCTCTAAGAATTTTAATTTATATCTTTTTGGGGAGAATCAGTATGTAAACTTAACTAAAAGGCTACTACGTGACTCTAAAAGTTGAATTTTTTTGGTACAACTAAAATTTTAAATTAATGAAAGGATGAACAAAGAGAAATGATGAACAAAGAGAAATGATGAACAAAGTAAAAGAGATATGGAAAGATATTACCAGCACCACGTATCAAAAGTATATGGGTCCTATAGAGCACTAAGTTTGAAGTCTTCAGCCATACCAAGAAAGGATTAATCACAATTTATGAATCATATAACAATAATTTGAATAACTGTGGATCCTTAAAGTCAATCGGATTGGACTCACAAACTTGACCATAATGGAATATATGAAAGTGGTGGTCATTCTTAAGAAGATGTGTCGATTCAAATGTTGTAAAATATTCAGGTTTGCTTTTCAAAATTTAAGAATCGACACATTTGAAGTTGAAACATTCCCACATTTGGTAAATATTGGTGTGACAACAAAGTCAATTATAGTATCATAGCACGGGTGAACCACATTAACATGATGTGGTGAACATGTGATAATTCGTATAATCCTTAAACAGTTGTATTGTAATAATATTTTTTTTCAGATTCGAGAGGTCAATTTGTACAATTGGTCGGTTGTCAGCCAAGCAAAATTATTTTCAAGCTCTTTACTTCACAAATATGAAATAAAATATAGTAATAAGAACAAGTTCGTTCCTCAGGGAGATATGGGTTGTTAAGTATTTTCAATTACTTATGTAAACATGGGGTTTGTAATTGTGATTATAACTAAGTTATACTAAAACGATTAAATTAATAAAAATATCATAGGTAAAGAGTAATTGTTAGAGGGTTCATCTTCCATCTTCCAACATATTATCAACTAAATCATACTCGACATCCATTCTCTCTTAATATCAATACCCCTAAAGCATCCTATCGCAGGCTTACTCTGGAAAAACTCCTATTATCATCAAAGGCGCAAGAGCCACTATTTGAATCCTTTCCAATGAATAAGTTGGCGCATGAGCAGTTTAACCTATAAAAGCAATGGTCTTTGTGAGTTGAGGTTATAAGAGCCATACGGATTTAACCTAGGTCATGCTTCTACACATAATTGCATGGTAAAATCCCGTCATTAACAATTATATTATGCTATTTGTAACAAGGATCTTTCGACAATTCCGGATCTCAAAATCTAGTTTAGCTATAGATATCAATGCATGCTCATCTAATTCACGACTTAAATAAACAAGCAATCAATCATACATGGCATTATTAATGGTAGAACATAAGCGACATTAAATAGATTATGAACATATGAGAAGGAATACTTTAATTAATAAACATGTTTTCCAACTTATGACTACATCTCTAACCAATAAGAAAGGTTCAGCAACTCATGGATTTCTCAAAATCCATGGAAAATATACAAGAAAACAAATAATAGCAAACCTAGAAATCATGATGATCGATTGCAATCTCCAAGCCCTAGCTCCTTGTTCTCCGTTCCAAGCCTACAAAAAAGTGTTAAAGATGTCTTCTTAATATCTTGGGAGTCTCCTTATATAGTACTCATGATATCTAGGGCTTATAATCCTTCAGGGATTGGGTTTTCTCTTTTTAGAAGTCCAATTTCGCACCACACGCTTTTAGTTACGGTTTGGAACTCTTCCACGACGTAGTCGTAACCAAAACATCATTTTTCAGGTAATTTTCCAGGTTCACTTACGGCTGGGCCCTGCTATGCATTCCCGGCCGTAAGTGAGTCTAAGTTTTCACTTTTCTTCCTTCACCGTTTTGGCCATAACTCCTTCCTCCGACATCCGATTGACCTCATTTTTTTTGCGTTGGATTCCTATCTTCATCCTATACAAGATAGTTTCTTCAAAATCTTCAAATATATTTATTATATTTTACGTCTAGCTTGGATGGCTAAACTCAACCGTAAGTGCATCTGGAATTCATGTTTCATCACTTGAACTTGTCTACGACTAGGTTGAGATGATTTTGTAGCCGTAATTTTGGACCTAACACTACTCTTGCACACTTGGATTCTTCTACCGATGGGTCGAAATGATTTCCTAGCCATAACTCTGACGTAATTCTTCAGCTTCCCAGTTCAACGGCTAGGTCGAGGGATTTTCCTAGCCGTAAGCACTTCTGGATCTTGGTACTTTTCTCGAATTATTTTACGGCTGGATCAAGAGAATTCCTAGCCGTAAGTGCTTCTGGATTTTCACTTCCAAAAGTATCTTCTCAACTCTAACTTTTCCATTGTGTCGGAATGAACTCCTTTCTTCTTATTTGGTTGATTAGTCCTCAAAATACCTAAAGAACTCAAAAACAAACAAAATAAAAGCATAATGAAATAAAAATTAACAAGAAAGTAATGTATTAGAGTACCAAACTAATGCAAATAATGCACCTATCAACAATCCTGGCCCAAACCAAACAATGGTTGTTTCAGTCTTGCATCAGTCACAGAGGAGAAAGAGAAGAGTCGGTCTTAGGGAGGCAAGCGAGAGAACGATTGAGGTCAGAGTATCAGACTCTGTAGGATGTGATAGGTGTGAATAACTATGAACAACTTTCTGTGTATTACTGAGAAGGTTGTATGAATGACCGAGTTGTTCGAATTATGTTGTTTTGTCCTTGTGTTCAATGTATTAAGAAATTTATTTATAATAGCTATTGTAACCGTTCACTGACCTCTTCTCATGAAAAAAATTAAGTGTCGATAGCGGAGTAATGGTGAAGTGGAAATGGTGGAGAAGGTGTTAGTAATTGTTCCCACTTCGATTGAGGATGAATGGGTGGTTGCTCAACCCACTACACCTTTACTCAACTGTTGACCGAACCTTAAAGAGACTTTCTCTTTAGGGGGTGCACTGCTGCACCACGTGACATAGGCCGCCATACCAATACCCTAGTGAATATCCCCCCATTTGTGACATCTTTTATGTCTCGTGTAAATTTTGTAATATTAAATATTACATATGTGAAGTCGAACGAGGCCTGCTTAGTTGGTCTGTTGACTAAAAACTTGTCTTGATTGACTAGCCTGATGAGTCTAGCAAGACCAACTTAAAATAAAATATGTATTTATTTTATTTTATTTTGTTTATGAGGAACAATGTGAGTTCGAATAAGTCAATTAACATTGATGTGTTTTGTAGAAAAATAAGTGTAGCATGCTGAGTATAATCATATGTAGCATGCTGAGCACAATAATATGTATGTGAGGTGATAAACACATTTTTGTGTCGAAATTGCGCTCAATTTTCTATTTTGATAGTGTTCGATTTTGTACTTTCTATGTTTTTTTGTGTTTTTGTAGGTATTTTCGAGAAATGAATAATTTGGAAAAAATCGTCTCAAAAAGTTGTTAAAAACACCCACCAAAATTGATAAAGGCAACCAGACAATGGATATGGGCACCTCTCTTTCGAATTTCAAATTCCGATTTTGGCGAGAAACTTATTTGTTACGTGAAAAAACTTATGTTGATTCTGGAAACCGTGTTTTTAGAGATTATTGGGTAAATCTAAGTTACCAAAGTGAAGAGTTAATCAACCCAAGTTCAACACACGTTAAATAGGGAATTTTAGCCGGAAAAAATGGTTGGCAGAAGTGAATTTGGACGGGAAACCGAGTTCTTCTCTGTTTGGAATTGTCACGGGATTTAAAGTTGGATTTGGAATTGTTTTGGAGTCCTTATCGGTTAATAAAGCTTATTAGGGTTTATTAAGCCTATATATAACAAAGAGGAACGAAGAAAATCGGAACGAAGGCAGCAAAGACCACCGAAGAAAATTCCAAAAAAAAAGCTTCCTGCTGCGAAGAAGAAGAAGAAGAGGAAGAACATAAGACTATCGCTGAACTGTCATTCTTTCTGTCACTGTTTCAGTCGTATCTTCAGCTGCTGAAGCAGTCGTATTCCTGTTGCATATACAGTCCGTTCTTTTCTCATGTTCCCTTTTCCTTCTTCTATAACATAGAGAACACTTTTCTAATAACTTTTATAAACGTCTCAAAATTCTTGTGTTACTTCTCTTTCACCATTGTAAGCACTTTTTGAGCAATGAAAATCTATTTTGAGTGGTTTCTAATACAATGAACTAATCACCATCATTGGGGCGACGAAAAAAGCTTTTTCTCCAATAATTAAGTGGTAACTTCTATTTTACAATTCTTTTATTATTAATTGATTTGAATAAAATTTAAAAAATGTTTTTCTCAAATAATTGTGTTTTCTTTTGATGGGTCATGCTTAGTTTTAAACTCTTGATGCCTCATGCTTTCGATTTACAATTATTCTTTCAAAAACCTAACTTTGGCAATGTTTTGATTAAACTGAATACAAGAATTGTACGATTTTATCACTTGAGTTATTGGTTAAAAGTGGAATCCTTAACCCTAGTTCTTCCTATTGATTGGAAATCAAGTTTTTTTTAATCTTTTTTATTTTTAGTCATTAAAAATTAGATCTAGAAATCAAATGTTCACAAGTCTGATAATCAAACCCTTTTTACCACTATATTAAAAACTGCATCATGAGGCCACGCATAAAAATATGTGTGTGTGAGGCCACATATAAAAATACATGAGTGAAGCCTAGTATGGCCTTTAATAGATAAAGTGGGGTTTGGAGACTTGAACAAACAAGTTAGGTTTTAGATGAACAAGCTAGGGTTAAGAGCTAAGACGGACAAGCTTAAGTAGCTAAGACAGACACATTTAGGATCTAAGTTAAGGCGGACAAGATTAGTGGCTAAGATAGACAAGTTTAAGAGCTAAGCTAAGCCGAACAAGCTTAGTGGCTAAGACATATAAGATTAGGAGCTAAGCTAAGGCAGAAAATCTTAGTGGCTACTAAGACGGACAAGCTTAGCGGCTAAGCCTAAAATGGACAAGCTTTATGGCTAGCTAAGACAGACAAGCTTTGTCAAGGCTAGACGGTCAAGCTTTGTAGCCTAAGTAGGACATACAAGTTTTGTAGCCTAAGATGAACAAGGTTGTTAGTTGTTAAAGCCAACAAGGAAATGGGGCATTATTTCCTAGACTTTGGACGGATAAGCCACGGCTTGACAGGCCACGTGAGCCATTTGAGACGCTTTATAAACGTTGCAAATTCAATTTTCAGCCATTCCCTTTGCCGAATTAGGGTTTGAAGGCTTAATTGGCTATTTGAGACACTTATAAGTTGCGAACTCAATCTTAGTGTTTTTCAAGCCCTAAATTGAATTTTCTTTTGTGCCATTCACGTTAGTTGCTTCGTTAAGCAAGAATTAACATGGCCAGGGATAGATTTAACTAATAGAAGCTATGTTTTGTGCTTAGCACAATTATTGATTTGGTATGTGAGCACATCTATGGTACTTTAGTCGAGTAAACTCATATGTAACTTGTTACATACTTCTATACAAAGTTGTATATGTATTTTCAGTAAGTCAATATCATCCGGTTGAGAATAAATGTTGACATGAGGTAATTTTGGGAAATCAACTACGAAATATAGCACCAAATGATACTCAAGTTGCTTTATACTAGTGGGCAATCCATCTAGGAGTTTGAGATTTTATGTAAAAATCATAAAATATATGGGAATATCATAGTAAGCACCAGTGTTATTTTGATGATTTTGTACATTAATGAATGTTGATTCATTCAGTAAATTTGATTATATATGTAATTGTTTGTGATGAGTTCAGTCATACATATAGAGAGACGGGGATGAACACCTGTGTTGAAATTCTTTGCAGAATTATAAAGTTTAATGTCTTTGAGTCCCGGGTTAGAGACGTAAATTTTTTACTATTCTACCCTTGACAAAACCCACCATTTACATTACCAGATCATGAATGGTTTATCTTCATGATCCCTATAAATAAAGACTCTTAGCGCATGTTTGGATATTAGAAGTAAAAGTGCTTCTGCTTTTCCAAAAGCATACCATCAATTCATGAAGTCAGTAACAAAAATGTTTTGCTTCACAAAAAAATTATCTTTTTTACTTCTAGAAGTCAAATTAAAATTGTGTCTCCAAACTAACTTTTTGCTTTACGATTTCTAGAAGTCAAAAAACAACTTTTCAAGATGCAGGGTGTTTAGATACCAAAAGATATTAAAAACAATAGTCAATCTCAGAAGTCAAAAGCAAAAACAATTTGTTTAAAAAAACTTATATCTTTCTTTTCTTTTAACAGTAATTATGAAATTATGTTCCCAATTTAAAGGTCGAACCCTAATGAATGGATAGTCTTTCATACTTCGTTTATTCGTGCTTTGTTACATTTGAATGTATCGTCTATATAATAAGAACTACAAGCCTTGAAAGATATGAGAAGAAATTCATATTTTTTATTTAATCGTGAAACTGTTTCAAGATTCTTTTAAAATTGAAAATATCAATAAGGGAAACCTTTTCCAGATCGAACATTTTTTCTTGATAGAGAAAAAGAAACAAACACAAGAAAAATCGTTATTGTTCCGACACATGTCCCCATGGAAAACATTTTCTCAATATCGTTCTGGTTTCTCAATTACAAAACCAATTTTTATCTACAACTAATCCAATCATTCTCTAACTATTTTATAGATAAGAGTATTAAAGAACTAATTTCTTTATCAATTTTTATTTTTTATTGTGTAAGAATATCAGAAGGTGATTAAATACTACTACCTCTGTTGTAGGAAAAATGTTACTATCATTTTTTCAAATTAACCTATTTTTAGGCTAAAATGAAAAAATGATAGTAACATTTTTTCAGAAACAGAAGGAGTATATTATAAATAGTTTTCCGACTTACCGAAAAATTAAAATTTAACTTGGGAGCCAAATATTTAAATCCGCAAATGGATTTTGACTTTTTAGAATAATTTCTACTTCTAGTTGTCGATTCGCTTAATTAGGAAACAAGGCTAATAACGTCATTAAAACAAACGAGATTTGGAAGCCCAAAACGAATTCCGAATTGATTCAATTTCGAAAACCAAAGTATATATAGGAAGGAACGGAACCGGCATTAACAGGTAAACCTTTCCCGTAACCGGCTAAAATTACCCTACCCGGTGGTTTCCTATAAATACCAGAAGCTGGGTAGATAAGCTTTACAACTTTTTTTCTCTCTCTACCTCACAGTCAACAACACATCCGAAACAACCAAACCCTAATATCACATTCTCTTCCTCTTTAGATCTCCCTCTCTGTTCTTATCATTCTTGCATATAAAAGTCTCATATTTTAAAATCTCTTTAACCCCTTCTTAATTCCGTTATAAAGGTGTTAACTTTGTTGATCTAAATCATTCTAAAAGAACCTAGATTTGTGATTCGGTGATTGACTCTTATTGATTTCTGCTTCTCCTCTAAACTTATAGATCTTTGGAAAGGAGGTGATTTAGATCAGTTGATTTGTTTTTCGAAGGAGTTATTGACAGTTTTGGTTTTAGATCTAATAATAGAGAGAGAAAAAAAACCCTAAAAAATATCTCATTTTTATAAAGCAGCAACAGACAAAGGGTTTGAAGCTGAACGAGGTATATGCTCGTTCTAATTCCTTTTTCTTTCTAGAGATTAGAAACCTATGGAAGCTTCTGTTAAGGGGATGAGACTGTTGAGATTTGAGAGTTTAATTCATATCTATACCCTGAGTCAATAAATCTGAGTTCAATGACTAAATAATATAACCTGAATAGGAATAGCAGTAGAATTTGGGTTACCCCTTTTAAGAATTACTGTTTAATGTCATGTTTAGCTAGGATTGTCTCTTGTTAATGCCATATTTGGTGTTCTGTAATACCCAGTTGTCTATACTGTGAAATTCATCTAGAGATCAGATAAGTTTGCTTTAGACTAATTAAATTGCATGTTGAATTGTTTATTGTGGTAAGCAGACCAGTTACCATGCAGTCTTCTTTTCGTGGATAGACTGTTGAGATTTGAGAGTTTGATTCATACATATAAATACACGCACACGCACACACACACGTCATAGAAGTGGCAGTATTCCACGAGTTTGAATCTAATGAATAAGCAAATAATATGACAGTGTAGTGTGATGTTTAGCTAGGGTATGCTAATTCTGGAAGTTATGTATAATAAAAAATTGGTGTTATGTAATTCCCAGTTGTCTATACAGTTCTATGAAATCCATCTAGAAGTTGATAAATTTGCTTTAGACTGATTAAATTGAATGTTGGATCGGTCTTTGTGATAAGCCAACCAGTTACTATGCAATCTTTGCGTGTACAGACTAAGGATTATCTCTTTTGGTTGTCCGCTTATATTGACAAACATTGTGCTTTTGCCTGCCAGTTTTATATTTTTGCAGATCAAGCTTGAGTGATTTATTAGCCCGAGAAGCAATTTAGTAGATGGCTGATCAAGTCCTAGAAGGAAGCCAACCAGTAGATCTTACCAAGCATCCTTCTGGAATCGTGCCTACACTACAGTAAGCATTGTTGTTACTCTAGGATGAGATCATGATGTACTTATCTTATTGCACCTTTATGATACTAAAGAATAGCTATTAAAGTTACTCGATTATTGATATTTCCAGGAACATTGTATCTACTGTCAACTTGGATTGCAAGTTGGACCTTAAAGCCATTGCGTTACAAGCCCGTAATGCTGAGTATAATCCAAAGGTATGTACAATATTTGATATGTTTGTTTTTAGAAACATCTTTGCTGATGGTTAGCTGTCTGTTATAAATTTTGGATATGAATGTATAATGATTTGTGCTTCACCATGCTTGTTACAGCGTTTTGCTGCCGTAATCATGAGAATAAGGGAGCCGAAAACAACTGCGTTGATTTTCGCTTCTGGGAAGATGGTATATAGTGCTGTCTATTTTACTTCACACTCATACGAAATGCATTGAATTAGCTTGTTTTGTTAGCTCCCTTGCAAAATATACCAGACTCGGACCTGAAAAGTTGGAACTATTTCTTTTTTGTTACTATCTTAGGGCTGTTTTAGTGTCTATATATCTATTTAAACCTATGTACTGGATAGTTGAATTGATGTGTGTGCTTCTTTTTGTAGGTATGCACTGGGGCTAAGAGCGAGCAGCAATCAAAGCTTGCAGCAAGAAAGGTATTAATCCCTGAAAACATTCTGGGTTATACCTTATTTTCTTTATAGCTTCTAACTGAGAAGCTTCTTCGATTGTATTGGACAGTTGAATCGTATCATTTGCGGATAAATGTCTGAATTTGACAATATACTTCTGTTTTGCAGTATGCTCGAATTATTCAAAAGCTTGGGTTTCCAGCCAAGTTTAAGGTATTTATCTGTATGGGGCTCGATGAGCTGATTTATCCTTGGTCCTCATTAAACAATGTCTCTTACAAATCCTGCTGTTCTGGTTTTTAGGACTTTAAAATTCAGAACATCGTCGGCTCTTGTGATGTGAAATTCCCCATTAGGCTTGAGGGGCTGGCATATTCTCATGGTGCCTTTTCAAGTGTAAGTAGTTGTTCAGTAACTGGTCAGAGTGAGACCATTGCATAACCTTTGTTGGGGTATCTTATTTTTTTTGTTGGTTTCCGAGGGGTATTTCTTATTTGAATATAGCTGCAACTTGTTGGTACAGTATGAGCCAGAACTCTTCCCAGGTCTGATATATCGAATGAAACAGCCAAAGATTGTGCTGCTTATTTTTGTATCAGGCAAAATTGTTCTCACGGGTGCAAAGGTAAATTTCATAGCACTGATACTCTTGTTTTTCATGTGTAATAATATTTTTTGAGTTCACGATGTTCTATGATTCATGGTTCCTGTTTGGTTCATTTCAGGTTCGAGATGAGACATACACAGCCTTTGAGAATATATACCCAGTCCTAACTGAGTTCAGAAAGAGTCAGCAGTAGGATATGGTACTCTTATTAATTTCCAATGGTATTCATTTAGCAGTTAATAATTGTATTTATAGGCTGCAGGAGAACTTTTAGCATATCAGTCATCATCATCTGTGGTATTCATCCTTGAAAACACCATCCTTAACCATGTATCTGTGTTTTCATTTTGTTGGTGTGCAGGTAACTGTCTTATTGTGCTAGGCCTGTCTCTTTGTACTCGAATAGAAGGGGTTTAAGCTTTTCCACATGTCTATGATGTTGCTACTGTTTTGTGGAAGATTCATTCCAATTGTAAATATAGGGTGAAAAGGAGACCACATCACAGGCAATTGCAAATACGGGAGGACAACATTTGATAAATTATGAGGAGACTTTAGAATGTAAACCCGTGGAATTCACTGAGCGTGCGGTTACATGTAGGTAATGATGAAGCTGAGGGGGGGACAAAAATTAACAAAAAAGAAAAAACTAATGTTGTTCTAGTGTAATTGCCTTTTTTGAAGATTTTTTTTATATTAATAAGAAATACTTTATAGTTCATGATGTGTTTCTTGACTATTTCAGTTGTGAAGTTCCTTTGCATATGTTCTGGAATCTGAGACCTTTTCACTGATCTAGGTTTCCTCTGTAATGGACTGGCCCAAAATGTACGATCTAATACCTATTATTGGGCTGTACAATGTTTGATTTTTAAGAAAACATGTCTTCATCAGGAAAAACGAAGAAGAATGATAATAAAATTGTCGTGGTGGCCTCTTCTCTTCCCAGACATCTTTCACTCCTGAACTACCAAGAACAGACATCTTTCACTCCTAAACTACCAAGAAAAACTGAGAAGTAGTGATAAGGATGTCATTTGGACGAAGCAAAGAACGTGTGGCTAAAGACCATTCCATAGTCAAAAAAGAAAACAACAAAACTAGTTCAGCCAAAAGCATAAAACCCTTCTTTCCATGGGAGTTCAACATTATAAATAATAACTAGCTATCTCCCGGCCTACGGCTGGGGTTCAATCTTTTATTGTTAATATAACTTTTTGTTTGTGGTTATCTGATGTAAAACTTGTTAATTCATACTAGATTTGTGCTTGTGCTACGTATTGGGCATGTTCAACTTTTTATCACAGTTACCTTCAATTTTTGATTTGGTGCCGCGGGATGAATATGGTAATTTCTTATTATGTAGTCTTTTCGATTATTTTGGTACCAAAATCAGGTAGGTCTGGCATATGGTTTATACTGTTTAACCCGGGTCTGATGCAAATGATTTACACTGTTTTCTCATGTCCATTGAGGAGGGGCTTCACACCACACCCATCCTTTTGAGAGTGGATAAACTTAAAACAACTAATATATGTAAACCTTATTAAATAACTGATAATTCTAAATTAGTATGAATAGAACTAAGTAATGTTAAAAGTAAAATAACATTTAACCCGTGTTAAGCACCGGGTATAATAAGAATTGTGCCCCATTTGGTGAGGCGGGACTTTGCCCCGCACCCGTTCCAGAAGGAGTTCCAATTAACAACTGCAATGTATAATGAAAACACCAATATCTTTTAGTAGATTAACAATTGAAACCATATTCACCAGTTACGTACTATTTAAAGTGTTGGAGATTATAAGAAATCCTTTTAAAGAAAATACTTTAAAAAAATTATACCTACCTATAAAATCAATAAGTAGGTTTTTCTAAAAAATATACAAACTTTTATACCCGTATGCACCAGACATGTGGTAACTTTGCTCTTGGTATTTAAATGAATCTACCGAAACCCATGTTGTTATTATAGAATTTTCTAGTTCATTCCGATATAAAGTTGAGCCTCTTAGAGACTATATATTGCATATGAATTATATGATTATCCTATGTATTATTGGGTGAGAGTGGACCTTCAAGTAGTAAATTTTATTTTCATTGAGAAAAATTTATAAAAGCTCATAAAATATAGATGATCTCATGTCCTACATGGTGAATGAATTTGAATAAATGTATGCATATTATGCCAAAGCCTTCCTCAGTTGATAAGAATCTTAAATAGCGTAAAAAAGTTGGAGAAATCTAAATAACAAAAATAGTAAAAGTAAGTTTTAAGATTCTAAGTAAAACTAAAAATGTTTAGTCATTTGATTGTGTCCTAAAGAGTTCTAGATGCGGTTACCTAAATTGCATCTTGTCTTCTTCGTGAGAGAATTTGTAGCGACATGTAATTGTAGACTTATGAACTTAGTGAAATAAAACCTATATTAATAAGTCTTTGCCAATTTACCTATATTAATAATAGTGCGTAATAAAAATTGTTTTCGTACAATTTTTTGTAATTAAATTGTGTAGTTTATATAAACTAAAGATAACCCGGTTTCAAGTTTCCTTATTAAGACGGTTTCTTTTTTGTAATGAACTAATCGGTTTAGAACATGATTTCCTAATTACATATGGTTTAGGTTAAAAATATACGGTAATACGTGATTTTTTAATTTTGTATAGTATTTTTTTCTCTTTTTTTTTGTAATACACGGTTTAGGTATATATAAATTTAGGGTAAAAATTATATAACATGGAATAAAAAACCAAGATGACCATTCTTCTCAAACAAAAACTCCTCCCATATTATCCTTTATAAATAAAAACCATTTGAATTAAAAATGAAATAAAAACCTCATTTTCATTAATATTGGTTAAATTTAGTTTTTACCATTTTTTAAAATGCCATCCTTACCCTTTTTTTCTCTTCTTTCTCATTTCATCCTTACCCTTTCTTCTTCTTCTTCTTCTTCTTCTTTTTCTTCCTCCTCCCTACCACCATTACCAGCAGCAACAGTAGCTCCTCCGTCACCATCACCAGCAGCAACAGTAGCTCCTCCGCCACAACAACACCTTCGTCTCATTCATCAACACCTCTCTTTTTTTTTATTTTACTTTTATGTTCACCAATAATAAATTTTGTCACCCATATCTGCCACTAACAACACCTCTGTCTCCTCCACCAACACCACCAGTACCTCCTTCTCTTTCTATGTCCAGATCCGCCACTAGCAACACCTCATCCTTTCCCATCGCTTCCTCCTCGTTATTTTTTCTCCTCCACCACTACATGTCCAGATCCACCACCAACAACACATCTTCCTCCTTCTTCTATCCTCTACAAACATCACCAACACCTCCAGATCATTATCGTCAAAAATCATCATCAAAAAATAATGATACATCATCATTGTCGAAATTAGGGTTTTTTGGTGAAAAGTCAGAAAAATGATGAAACCAAATTTGGTTTCATCAAATTTTACAAAAACTAAAACAACGTTGAAACCAGTGTTTGTGTTGGTGGAATGTCTGAAAAACGATGAATTGGTTGCATCATTTTTTTTTCATCTGGAATAAAATAAATGATGAAACCTTTTTTGGTTTCATCAAATTTTAGAAAAACTAAACAACGCTGAAAACAATTTTTGTGTTGGTGGAAACATTAAGTTTTATAGAAACCAAATTTGGTTTCATCTTATTTGTGCCTAGTTTTTACTGTGAAACCAAAGTTTAATGGTGAAACAATACGTTTATGTTGAAACCAAATTTGGTTTCAACTAAATTTTTCCTAGTTTTTTCAATTTAATGCATTTGGTTTCTTTGTTGAAGTTGTGTTGGTGAATTTCATCTGATTTGTGCCTTTTTTGGTTTCATCAAATTTTAGAAAAACTAAACAACTCTGAAACCAATTTTTGTGTTGGTGAAAACAGTAAGTTTTATAGAAACCAAATTTGGTTTCATCTGATTTGTTCCTACTTTTTACCGTGAAACCAAAGTTTAATGGTGAAACAATACGTTTATGTTGAAACCAAATTTGGTTTCAACTAATTTTTTCCTAGTTTTTTCAATTTGGTGCATTTGGTTTCTTCGTTGAAGTTGTGTTGGTGAAATATAAATTTTATGTTGAAACCAAATTTGGTTTCATCATTTTTAGTTCAACTGCTGCCGAATCTTGCTCCATCTCAAGGCGTAAATGTTTGGTCTGAAGCTACATCCTCGGAATCTGTTGAAATGTTATTGAAATCGGTAGGGCAGGATGAAATGATTATGGAACAAACTACTACTATTATTGAGGGAACAGTATTCAGAGACGGATTGGGCGACTTAACAACTCAAATCGGTAGGCCATGGATTTGGATCTGTTTTATTAATTTTTTTGTTGAGTTTTTTATCTTTCCTTTTCTCTTGTTTCTTCACCATTTTGAATGATGTTCAGTGATTTTGTTTCGATGTTAGGTTAGGTTGAAATTGTTAGAGAATAGAATAAAAAGATCTGAGTTAATAGTAGAAGGAGGATGTGGGAAACTTATTATATCTACTGATGATGATGAACAACCGTTTGAGAATCAGAAATTCAGTTTTTGATTCTGATTCTTAATGTACTGGTTGTGATGCATATGATGATGACGAGGATGATGTTGATGACGATGACGATCATGATGATATGGATGAAGATTAAGATGATGTTGTTTCAGAAGGTTTTTCTGATGATTTTGAAATTGGGAAACGGTTGAAATTTTGGAAGTGGTTGAAGAGGGAAATAATGTCGTTTCGAATTGAATTAGGGAGAAATAAATGAGAGTGAGCGGTTTAAGGGAGGGTAGTTTAGACAGTTGGGTTCAAATGGGTTTTTTATGACAAATTTGTTTTGTTGGGTTTTTTATTGTTGGATAGTGACACCTTTGGGGTTATAACCCACGACCTGTAAAAATTAATTGTCTATTTAGTTGGATTAAAAATATACCGTTGATTAAACGTAGATCGTCGATTTGCGGTGTTTAACACTCATTGTAGGTGACGTTGACCCAATACAGTTAAGTATTGGGTGTAAACGAAGTGTAATAATTTAAAAAAAAAATAGCCAATATGAGAGTGAATTTCTTTAACCCCTAAATACTTGCACCAATCAAGTTATGCCAAGTGTCCTCACCAAAACACACGTTCCACAAAAACTAAAAAAACCTTATTTCAGCCAATAGAAAGCGAGGGTTTTCTCACCGTTAAACGTGAGAGTTTTATTTATCTAGGCCTTTAAGTCTTTAGATTTGCATGATTTAGAAGTTTAGTTCCTTTCACTTTTTAGGTGGCATTGACAAATTTCAATTAGTAAGGCCTCTCGACTTTGCCAAACTTAATCAAATTCAATTAGGAAAGGATCTCCGGTTAGATTCCAATCAAGAAAACCCCAAAATTAGGGGTTAGAAAACTATACAATCAGCGAGAATTAGCAAAATCAATACTAGGGGTTAGATATAGGGTTCGACGGGCCAAAGCATAATCTCAGCCGTCCAACCAGTGGCTTCAAAATTCTTGTTCAACAATTTTGCTAAGAGCGGGGCTAACCGGGGACTACGACCCCGATGTTGCAGAATTTCCATTTAGTAAAATATCTCTGATTAAAGTCCAATTAGGAATCGTCTAACCTTTGGTAATTATTAGCTTAGAGTTGTTTATTGTCGGGTAAGAGTGGGGTAAACCGGGGCCTAGGGCCCCAACCTTTCCAAATTCAATCAAATTATAATCTTCGATTAAACTCCAATTAGGAACCCGTCTCAACCCTTGATAATTGTTAGCTTAAGGTTGTCTGTAGTCGGGTAACACTGGGGTTAACCGACTTCTACAACCCCACCCTGGTCAAATTCAGTTAAATTCCAATATTCGATTAGACTCCAATTAAGAATCCGTCTCAACCCTTGCTAATTTTACCTTTAGGGTTGTCTATAATCGGGTAACAATTGGGTTAACCGGTAACTAAGGCCTCGACGTTGCTAAATTCAATCAAATTCCAATTATGAAAACATCTCCAATTAGACACCAATTAGGAATATATCTCAGCCTTTACTAATTATTAACTTTGGGTTGTCTACAGTCGGGTAGGAATGAAGTTAGCCGAGTCCTACACCCCGACGTTGCCCAATTTAATAAAATTCTAATTAGGAATCCGTCTAAATTAGAAATTAGCTAAAATTAAAATTAGAGGACAAACAAACAATTAGCAAGGAATAGGGGTTAGTCAAACAGAGCCAGGATTGGTTAATGAGAAAATGTAAGATTAGTTAGTGGTCGAGGTATAATATCAACCATCTAATCAACCTTTCAAACAAATCCCCGAGGCGAACCAACATTCGCGTTATGGTTGCGTGTTGTCTCTCTCAGCCGCTGAGAGTGAGAGTCCAAAGCCATCAGGCTGATGGGTTACTATTATGAGTAAAAGAGGATGGTGGAGAACAGGTAAGTTCCTAGAAGAACTAATGTCTGAAAGTACAATCAGGAGAAAGGAGAAGGGATTTTCTTGGGCTGTGTCTGTAGGAAATGACCAGAATTTTGGTAGTCAGAAAGAAATTTGTCATCAGGATAAGACTCAACAAACTGCTGGATTGAATTCAACAACTCCCAAACAGGAACTCCTCTCTGTGGAAAAGAACCATGATTGTAGAATTATGTTCAAAGGATTTTATCTGGAAAGATGTGGGAGTTTGGATGTTGGATAAATTTGACTGGACATTTGGTTTTGATGTGCAACCGATTGACATTAATAGAGTTGTATTCACCATTAAAACTTATGATGAATTCTCTAGGATCAGGAGAATCAAAAGTTGGAAAGTTGGAGAAACCATTATCAATATTTACCCCTGGTATGCAGGAGTCAATAAAATCCACAAACCAACTCCACATGAAACAAAACAGATATGGATTGGAATTAAGGGAGTATCCTTCGATCTTTGGGACTATAATACATTTAAAGCCATATGTGACATATTTGTGGGTCTGGCAGAAGTGTGCCCGGAGACTTCAATGACATCTGATCTGTCAGAAATAAGATTGAAGGTAAAAGGGCCTGTTAGCAGCGGAATCTGGTGCCAAGAGATAGCATTGAAGAATAACAAATTTTGGGGCCAAATTCGAACAATCGGTGAAGCCCTAGAAACCCCAAATCCTAAATTTCAACATATTTTCATTGAAAGAAATCGGCATTTCCAAAAAACCAGTATATTATGGCGTCAGAAAAAGAGATCAATAACCGGAGTAGGGGAAGAAGAAGGGAGGCGTGGGCGCAACAGGAACACCGAATCATATCTCGACACATAGATCAACTGCACCTGTTCTGGTACGGAAAAAATTTAATTCAAATTTAAATTTGGAACCGGTTCACGAAAACAGGGAGGAGGCGTATCACATGCGAGAAGCAAATGTGGAATCCGTTGCTGGACATGGGCTATTCACGGTGGGCCAGAAGGAAATAGATGTCACATCTCTAGAGAAACTAATGGGTCTTGAGGATGTCGCACCTTCAGGCCTGTCTGCTGGCACACATCCGACCTTACTGATAGCAACTATAAACCCAGCTCCATCAGGCCTATCTATAGGAAACCATGTATCCAATTCGGACTCATTGGGCAACTCTTCTTTGAGAAGTTTAAAGAAAAAGCTAAAGACCAAATTATCCAAAGAATCCCATCCTAGCCATGCTTTGTCTAACTCTTTAAATGAGGAGGTATCAAGCAAAATAGACAATAGAGTTATGGAGAGAGATTCCAACTCCGAGCAAGGCAATTATGGTCGGAATGTAACTTATGAAGAGCACAAGGACTTCTCTCGTGGTAGCATGATGGCGGTGCCGCAAACAAGTGGTGGAAATGAAATATCACGTCACATAGTGGATGACAACTTGGAGATGGAAAATGGAATTCACGAGAAATTCAAGCTCCTCTTTGATAAACTGAAAGAAGCCGGTAAATATTCGGGGATTGAATTCTCCAACAAAGAAATTAATTTTGTGTCAAATTCCATTATATCACATGCGCATGCTTTTAAAGATGATTTGGACACGGGAGATAGCGCTACAAACTAGCGCTTGTGGCGTTCGGATTTCTTCTTTTTATTGGGATAATTATTTTTTTGTTATGATGTTTAAGATCAATTATTGGAATGTTAACGGGCTTGGAGCTCCGGATAAGGGCTATAAATTAAAAAAGCTTGTGAAAAGATGGAAGCCTACACTTCTTATGATTCAAGAGACAAAGCTTAGTGTTTGTAACGATGTTATTATGCGACAATGTTGGGGTTCAATTCCGTGTAAATGGGTGGCGCTTCACTCACTTGGAAGATCGGGAGGAATCTTGTTGATTTGGAACTCGGATATGATCGAAGTGGAAAATTCTCTTGAAGGCACTTATTCCATAAGTATACAATGTCGTAGTTCAGAAGATAATTTTCGATGGGCTCTAATCGGGGTCTACGGACCTTGCAATGCGAGAGAGAAGAAAAGTTTTCGTATGGAGCTAGATACTTTACATGGTTATTGGGATGGATTACCTCTATGTTTCGGTGGCGACTTCAACGAGATTAGATTTATAGAGGAGCGAAGAGGTTGTAGTAGAGTCTCAACCTCAATGAGACTTTTCAACGATCTTTGTCTTGATCTTGATCTTGTGGAATTACCTCTCTCCGGCGCAAAGTACACTTGGGGTAGACCGTCTAATAAGAAGAGCAAGTTAGATCGCTTTCTTTTCACTTCGGAATGGGAGGATCTTTTTTCGAATCTTGCTTTCAAGTGACTTGCAAGACCTTTTTCGGACCACTTTCCTATCGAGCTATGCACGTTGGATTCGGATTGGGGTGCTTTCCCCTTTCGGTTCCAATTAGCATGGCTTGTGGGCACTAACCTAACTCCCCTAATGAAATATTGGTGGGAATCCTTTTCTTTTGTAGGTACGGCCGGCGAATGCTTTGTTAAGAAGCTAAACGCTCTAAAGGAGAAGTTGAAAGTGTGGAATAAAGAAGTGTTTGGGTGTATCGATAGGGATTTAGACACGGATCTCACCAAGTTAAAAGAATTAGATGATCTTGATGATGGTAGGGGTCTCTCCGTAGAAGAAGAAGACATGCTTGTGACGGCAAAAGTGAATTTTGATTTGGCTCATCGTCGGCAAAGTATTATGTTGAGACAAAATCTAGAATTAGATACTTTAGATACGGAGATCGAAACACCAAACACTTTCATCGTATGGTAAAGGTTCATAGAGCTCGTAAAAACATCAACAAACTTAAAATCAATGGGCATTGGACCGGAAATAAAGAAGCAATTAAGATGGGAATTGCAAATCATTTTGAATCCGCTTTTAAGGAAATCTCAAACAATCGCCCGAGGATCAAAAATATGTGCCTAAAGCGTATTTATGAGAATGCTTGTATTTGGTTAGAGAGAACTTTTAGTGAAGAGGAAGTGAAGAATGCCATTAAAGGGTTGGGAATTGATCGCGCACCGGGACCGGATGGTTACCCCATGAAGTTTTTCATTGTTTGTTGGGACTTCCTTAAAAAAGATTTGATGAAGATTTTTAAGGAATTTCATAGCCACAATGTTCTTCATTCGTCTTTGAAAAATAATTTTATTGCCCTCATTCCTAAGAAGCCGGGTGTAGAAGAAGTAAAAGATTTCCGACCAATTAGCCTCATTGGGAGTGTGTACAAAATTGTTTCAAAAGTCTTGCTGAAGCGTCTAAAGGTATTCCTTCCTTCTCTAATATCTCATTCTCAATCAAGTTTTATTAAGGGAAGACAAATTCTTGATGGAGTTTTAATAGCAAATGAATGCGTTGACTTCGTTGACTCTAGACTTAGTCAAAATATTCCGGGGTTGGTTTGCAAGATTGATTTTAAGAAGGCTTTTGATAATGTAAATTGGAATTTTTAAATGAAGTTCTTTTCAAAATGGGGTTTGGAGGTGTTTGGAGAGCTTGGATTAGAAATTGCTTAACTTTCTCAAAGTTCTCGGTTCTTGTTAATGGTTCGTCCCACGGTTATTTTGGTAGTGAAAAGGGGCTTCGACAAGGAGATCCACTATCTCCCTTTCTTTTGACAATTGTCGGCGAAATTTGAAGTTGCATGTTGAGCAAAGCACAAGAACTTGATCAAATATCGGGGTTCTCGGTCAAGGAGGGGGGAACAAAAATAAATCATTTGCAATTTACCGATGATACTATTATATTCCTAGATGATAAGGATGAACAAGTCGATGCCCTTCGTTACCTTCTCCTTTGCTTTGAACTAACTTTGGGCTTGAATATTAACTTCTCCAAGAGTAGTTTGTACGGAATTACGGTCGAAGAGGGAGCCGAAAATTATGCAAACATGTTGGGGTGCAAATATGCAAACTTCCCTAGTATCTACCTTGGTCTTCCTTTGGGAGATAAGGTAAGAGGCTCCCAAAAGTGGGAAAAAACACTTGAAGCTTGTGCGAAAAGAATTACTTCTTGAAACGGAAAAACAATAGCAAGAGGAGGTAAGTTAACTCTCATTAAAAGCGTCCTAGCGAGTTTACCTATTTACTACCTCTCTCTTTTTCTTGCCCCTTGCTCCATTACCAAGAAACTAGATAAAGTTGTGAGGAATTTTTTGTGAGATGATGATGAAAATAATAAAAGAATTCACAATGTTGGTTGGAATTTGGTTGCAAAACCGAAGAAAAAAGGTGGTCTTGGTATAAGAAGAAACAAGCAAGTGAACTCGGCTTTGCTAAAAAAATGGTGGTGGCGCTTTGGAGTAGAGAAAGACGCGTTATGGAGGAAGATCATAGTGGAAAAGTTCGGTGAAACTTCAACCGGTTGGGAAACTCTCCAACCCAAGGGATCCAAAGGAGGTAGTCTTTGGTTTAATATCTATAAAGAGCTTGACGATTTCAAAAAAATATTAGATTCAAAATTGGCGAGGGAAAGGAAACTAGATTTTGGGAAGACTCTTGGCTTGGCGAAGGAAGGTTATGCGATATGTTTCCTTTGGCTTATGAAGCCTCAAGGACCAAGGAGTTTGTGGTAGCTCGTATGTATGAAGTGGTAGACGATAATATACGATGGAAGTTTATGTCTCGAAGAAGATACTCTCTTTCCATCTCTCGTGAAGTTTCAACCATTTCTAATCTTCTCACATCCTTTTCTATTCAAGAAGGTGTTTCGGATAGCCGAATTTGGGTTGGAAATGTGCATGGCCATTATACGGTCAAGGATGGTAAAAGGAGTGAAGAAGAGCAAGATGACCCAAATTACTCTCCCGAGATTGTTTGGAGCCGGGACTACCCTTGCAAAATCAATTTCTTTCTTTGGTTACTCTGTCATGATATGATAATGACAAAGGATAAGCTTCTAATAAGGGGAATGCAAGTCTCTAGAATTTGTTGTTTTTGTGATGAAAACGATGAGACTAGCGCACACTTATTCTATGATTGTTGGAGGATACGACGAATATGGGATTACTTTGTAGAAGGGTTTAGGGGACAATTATACTTCTAATATCACACTAAATGTAAAGTCTTGTAATTCTATTGGGGAGACGAAAGACTCAATAGAATTTGGAGAAACGTCCCGGTCTCAATTTGGTGGTGTATATGGAAGGAGCGGAACGCAAGGGTTTTCCAAAACAAAAAGAAACATTTGGGAAGTCTCATTAGAAACGTTAAACTTCAAACGTTCTTTTGGGCCGAAACAAATACAAGAATGCTAGGTCTAACGACAAATATGGTAATAGCCTTATGGGACTCTTTATTTCGTCCTCCTTAATTTTGTAGCTAGTCGCTTAGGGTTGCGACTTTTTTTTCGATTTTTCCCTTTGTCGACTTCCGGTTGTATTCATTGGGTTGAGGTACCCCTCTTAAGTACCTTCTCTTTTTAATGAAATTTCTCTTGATCGATAAAAAAAAAAGAAGAAATACTCAACCATTCGGCTCAGTTGATAAGGAGTCAGATGTGGTCTTGTATCAATCAGCATAGACATTCCCGGAGGAAGCGTGCCTATGCGGAAGTTTATCTTTTTGTCATTATACTATGAACCTGCATCAAGTAATCTTAAACAGACATTGAATTCAATTTTATGTGCTTCTTGACATTAGTAAGATTCCATATATCCTTAAGCATACAAAATATAGGCTTTTTCGTTATGTTTTATTTTTATAGAAGTCTGTGTATCTCTACCAAACCGCATTATTCTTCTCGCTAGCTTATAGATTTAATTTCCAACAAATTTTAGTAAAACATCTTTAGATAGTCAGTTTGTTGGTGTTTATTGCAAGTAATTTTTATGGGAAATATTGTTCTAGCTGATACAAACAACA
The DNA here is from genome assembly GCA_023531435.1 of Papaver californicum. NCBI lineage: Eukaryota > Viridiplantae > Streptophyta > Magnoliopsida > Ranunculales > Papaveraceae > Papaver > Papaver californicum. The sequence goes on along the minus strand of JAJJMC010003761.1, from coordinate 2,469,580 downwards.
CTAAAAGGTTAAATATCTATCAGTGTTGTATTTCTTTCACCTCAAATACATTCATTTGTGGTTGGGTCACTTCTACGTCCCGGTTCCATTTATGTCTCCATAGTCCAAAGTGTGTATTTCGTTGTTTTTCCGGAATTTCGTACTACTAAAGATGGGAAATAGTCACAAATAGTGCAAATAGTTGAACTAATGCATTAAGGGTGCAAGAAAAGAACTACCCACATTCTACTGTACTTTAGATAACATTGTACCCATTTTTAAAACAATTAACTCTTGGTGTAAAAGCCTACTGGATAAAAACATAAGCACATGGTAGATGAGACCTCATAAAAGCCAATCAACATTGGTAAAACATAATAAGGTAGACTTAAAAAAAGAAACTTTACATAGGGGCTGTAAAGTTCATAGAAGGGCTACCTATGTAAAGACGAAATAGAGACATTTGAAGTGAATTTCAAAAATCCCTTATCCATGATATTTTTATAATGGCTAAACTACCCTTGATTAGTTAATATTAGTAAAATTAATTAGCTAATAAATTAGGCTAATCATAATTAATTTAAAATAATCTTAAACTCAATCAAATCAAATCAAATCAAATCAAATTTTTTTTCTTTTTGGTTTGGTGGGAAGAAAAGTTAGAAGTGAATTTTTTAGGGTGTTTTTAAAAACCCTAGATTTTGATTCAATCAACCAGAATAGTGAGGTATACCTCTAACTTAAACTCTTGGTCTTTTAATGGTTCGAATTTGATGAAATTACGTAAAAAAAAAATGATTTTCTTTTTATTCAGAGAATTTTACGGTTGGGTTTTCATGTCGAACCCAACTGTAAACGCCATTTACGGTTAGGTGTTCTTCCCAACCCAACCGTAACCGTAACTTCATGGATGAACACCAAATCGTAACAGTTTTACGGTTGGGTTTTAGCATCGGACCTAACCGTAGAACCCAACCGTAACTAACAAACACTCGTAACAGTTTTACGATTGGGTTTTAGCATAAGACCCAACCGTAACTAATCTTCAAACCCAACCGTAAATTTATATGAATAGATTTAAAGATTTTTTTCATTTCTATCTTGTAGAGAATTGAAAGACGAAGCCAACACAAAAAAAATAAGGTCAATCGGACATCGTATGAGGGAGTTATGATCAAAATGGTGAAATACAAAAAAAAATCCAGGAAGAATTACGGCTGGGTTCGACCCAATAAACCCAACCGTAAATCTGACACAAAAATCTCACCCAAAATCCCCAGATTTACGGTTGGGTCCGAGTCCAAGAAACCCAACCGTAATTCTTAGTGGATTTTTTTTTTTGTATTTCACCGTTTTGATCATAACTCCCTCATACGATGTCCGATTGACCTTATTTTTTTTGGGTTGGCTTCGTCTTTCAATTCTCTACAAGATAGAAATGAAAACAATCTTCAAATCTATTCATATAATTTTAAGGTTGGGTTTGAGTTTAAAATAGTTTACGTTTGGGTTCAAAATCGAACCCAACCGTAAAATATCATCTTCATCTCCTTCCTTCTGATTTACGGTTGGGTATTTTAATAACCCAACTGTAAAATTTAAAAAACCAGTTACCTCGAACCCAACCGTAAGTTCTTGAGAACATGCATTTACGGTTGGGTTTTCCAATCGAACCCAACCGTAAAATTTCATCTTCATCTCCTACCTTTTTATTTACGGTTGTTTTTTTTAAATACCCAACCGTAAAATGTAGAACAAACCAGTTACGGTTGGATCCCATTCGAACCCAACCGTAAGTTCTTGAGAACATACATTTACGGTTGGGTTTTCCAATCGAACCCAACTGTAAAATTTCATCTTCATCTCCTACCTTTTTATTTACGGTTGAGTTTTTTTAATAACTCAACCGTAAAATGTAGAACAAACCAGTTACTTAAGTTCTTGAGAACATACATTTACGGTTGGTTTTTCAATCGAACCCAACCGTAAATTTTTCTGTAACCCAATTTTTTTTAACAAAACCATCAATCAAACAAGAAAATCAATCACTTTTGGGTTCTAAAAATAACATGGGTTTTGTTGAATACATTGTATACACCATTCGATTGAGAAATTCGGTTCAAGGGAGGAGATATGAAGGGAGAGGGAAAGGTTTTGAATTGAAATAAAATTTCTGTAAGGTTTTGTTTTGTTTAGGTTTTAATTAATTGAAGGGCAAATTAGACTTTCTCATAGATAGAAGGGTAATATGAAAATTTAACATAGCCCTTGGATACCCCTTAACAGATTATTTGATCACCCTGAATCCATTTACAGCCCCTCTGTCAGGCTTGCAGCCCCTACTTCAATTCCTCTCGTTACATAGTGCATCTCGTGAACCCTGAACTCATAGGTCCTCAACCATGGGATTTGATCTTCTTTTTCTGGCTCATTCATAGCAAATTAATTCTGTACCATCCAAGAGGTGTTGCTCAAAAACGTCATAAATGCTTTGTGGCTCATTCGCGAAGTCAAGTTGTGCTCGATGGTAATATTAAAGTAAACAGGTACTACTTGATTCCTTCTTCTCTTTTCTTGTTTATTATCCTTTTCATACTGCAACTGATTCAGGTTTTACAACATTCATTTACATACACCCATAGTTTGATAACTTGAATAGGTCAAGATTCCATTCAGTTTGTGTTGTAGTCTAAGTTGCATAATGCATATATATTGTATAGTGACTGAAATACACAGGACAGGGGTGACCATCTCAAAGAATTTCTCAAATCCTCGTAGTATACTGAATTTGTCATCTCTAAGGCATTTCTGGTGTAGCATAGTTAATCTGTGTGTACCATTTCTGGTTCCTCTTGGCTACAAAAAGACCAATGAGCTACTGTGTGTGCAATAGCCCCAATCTCCATTCCACCTGCAATTTACCTGAATAACATATGTACATGCTATAGTAATCTTGAAAATACATCTAGTCTCACTTTAATAGTAAAATTTTGAGAAAATACCAACTATGACTCATCAGCCAGAGGTACTTATGGACCCTGTACCCCCAGATGTATTAGAGATTGTTACATCTGACAGTGATGAGATAAGTAGGTGTCTCCAGGATGCTGCAATGGCTGCTTGGTTGATGCCATTTGCTGCGGAACACACTTTTAGGACTCTTGGTCACCATTCTCCTACTAACATGTCAAAGGATTATTATATTGACAAATATGACAGCATCTTCAAGGAAGCCTTGACGACGGAAGTGTCGCGATTCATGAAACTGGAGGTGCTCTTTCATACTGCTCTTCACTGGACTGGCCGTGTCTGGGAAGTTCTTATCACAAACATAAGTGAGGATAGGATCCCTGAAGCTGTTAGGATCAGGAAGTCCTCTGCACCCGCTGGTACAATACTGATCGCAACTATTGCCGATGTTATTCACTCGATGCGAGCAACTGGTGATTTGGCCTACTATGAGAAAAAAACTCTGGTGGACTTTAAGATTATCCTGGATGTGGATGCTGAGATTAGGAGTGATCCAGTTAAGTACCATTAGAACCTGTAAGCATCAAAAACATTAGCAGAAAGAAAGAACAAAGGGGTAAATAGAAAAGGAAATAGGGAAATAGTGGGAATGAACAAATGGACGCAATAGCATGAGTGTGTGTCCACGTGAGACGTCAAATGCCAAAAACTAAGTGATGTTTCTTATTCTTCTGTTTTCCGACTATTTTAAAATCAGTATTATAGCCAAAGAGACAAAGAAAAATTGGTACAACCAATGTTTCTGCTGATACAAATTTGGATGCGCTAGAGGCACAATTCTGTTCTTGGCTTCTAAAATTAACAATAGCCTCCTAGGACATTGGCTTTACTTTCTTAGCGTGCTCCGGCTAAGTCATTAGATGCATGACTTCTTTTGACATCTGCCTAGATATATCCTATACCTACTCCATCTGATCAATGGATGACAATATCAAAGGAAAATCATGCTACCTGATAAAAAATATGGTTCAATTTTACCTACATTCAGAGAACACAAATTATTCTCTGATGGTCCCACTATCAGTCTTTGACTCTGGCAGATTATGTGTTGCTTACCCTGATAGACACAAATCTAAAGATCCAAACTAATGCAAGCAATTGATATTAATATTAATTACTATAGACATTGGCCTTTAAGGGATAAGGAGAATTACGCTAAAAACTTGTTTTGCCTTTTGAAGAAGTCCATATACATTGTCGAGCTGGTAATCTCTATGTATGCTGTCATTTAGGGTAATCTCAAATGTGGCAGCATATTCAACTCATCTTCGGATACCTTCACGGTCTGCTTGAGCTCCTTTCAGAAGACACCTAAAAGAACAAAAAACATCAATACAAACAACATTTTTACAGCTTAACCATCTATTGAAATTTTTGCACAGCTACAGCCTTCGGTGCAGAAGACGTTATGTGGCACAAAGGGAGGTCATCTATAACGTAACAAAGTTGCCCATTTACCTCTTCTGCTTAGCTGAAGGAACAACCATACCTCGTTTCTCCAAACTCTTGAAGCGATCCCTGGCAAGGGTAGAACAACCATTCACAAAACAGATCAGAGGAAAACACCAGTAAGTATTGTTAAACAAATGTGAACTCGCTCAAACAGAACAAAAATAAATAAATATTAGGCTTAAGAGAAGAAAACGATACCTTTAGCTTACGGAGCAATCCAGAAAATTCTTCGGATAATAGGACTTGCACCGGGAGCAGATTCAAACCTGAAATGCAACGAACAGTAAAAGAGACTGAATTACTATTTCCACGTTCCACCAAACATGTGATATGGTCTTCATGATCCAAGGAATATATGGAATTTGCAGTAAATGTAAGAAGTGTACAGACATGTCAGAACATAGGTTTGGTACGTATCGACGTTAACACACTGTACAGAGTAAGAAAATGCTAAGGTACATGCATCCATGACAAATAGCTGTCTGTAACGGAGTTGTGAAATGAAAACAAAACTGTATTGGTCCAGTGAGAACCTATGAAAGATTTTCTTAGGTCAAAACAGTGCCAGTTTAATGTTCAAAGCAGTCTAAAACAACCACGCACCGCACAGGAATAGCAAGTGAAGTCGATCCTATCATGATGCAATGAAAACAAACTCAAAGAGAGAATACTACAAATTATTTTTAAAGATAATTACTTGTGTTTTCCTAGACGTGGAGGAGCCCATTTAAATCTTTCTTGCTTAGCTATAACACGTCTGTCATGTCTATTTCATTTCTCCTCATCCTCCTCTTCAACTTCTTTCATTATATCAGCCACACTGTCACCAAAACAGCCAAGATAGTGTCATTATGCTTTTCCCACTAAAGAGTGCTACAGACAAACATTAGGCCTCAACTTACCTGTTGATTTCTTTTGAAAGTTTGCCCACCTTCTTTGCTTCTGCTTCTTCCTTCAGAACTTCCTTACGTCTAGCTCTTCGGTTATGCTCCACCCTGGTAACTCTCTCTTTCTTTGAAGCTCTGCACAATTACATCCAGCATAGATGAAATTTTAGTGTATATGTGTTATATAAACACAAATAACTCCCAAAAGAGAGATTTGAAAGAAAGAACTAAAGAGAATAGTCCTAGTTACTGCGAACATATGAAAGGAATTAAAATCAAGAAAAAGTAGTAAGAAACTAAGAACTTAATGGTATTCAAATGGTTGAATGAATCTTATTAAAATTCAAAAATATGATCTTTTGGTATATAATCATTGAACATATGAAAGACGAACATGTTGTATTCCATCCATCATAATCAGAACCATATAACTGAGTACAAAAGCAAATGTTCTTCACTATACAAAAATAATGTCCTTTAAATTGAAGAAACGATACAGTGTAACATTGGTTACACCTTTAGGTGAACAGTTCCAGTGCATTGCTTATTCATATTGAAAAAAACACTAAAACATGAGGGGAAATAATCATACCTCTATCATAATTGCCTCTATCAGTTAACTGGTAGTGTTGATGATCTAATGCTCTTCGTCAATGATTATTTCCTACAAGGAATTCATGTAATACGTAACAAACAAACAAACTTACTAAGAAGTTTATGATTACAAAAATGAGACTCTTTCAATGAAACAAAATAAATTTCAAGAATTAGTATGAGCATCCTTGCCAGCTAAAATTTATCCGCTCTTTCATCTCTCCAACGTAGGAAGCAATGCAGAGGTTCTCATACTTAAACGGAGAGACCTTGTATTCTGGTTCTTACCCTCACCCAGATCCATTCTCCCTTTGAGTGGTTCAGCAAAATATTTCCCTTCCGGAGACTCTTCCCTGCTAACTGATAATGATTATATTGATTACAATTGAGAACACAATGAGGCTAAACTGAATAGATGTGCTTCAAATACTGCGAAGGTGTTTCACAAACTGACAAACAACGAAAAAAGAACGAAGAAGACGAAGAATTAGATGGAACTGATTAACCCTAGATTTGTAGGAGATCATGTGTCAAACTAATTTAACTAATTTACCTTTCTTTGTAAAGAATCTTCACTAAAAATTTCCATGAACAGGCTTGAATTTGAATAGCAGAATCCAAGGTGGTGGTGTTTGTTTCCCACTGATTCCATGCCCCTAATTTTATTTTTGATTTTGATCTTATTCTCTCAGCAACAACATCAAGCTCAGAAGTGGTTCTACAATTTCATGTGGCTTAGGTGGACAACGACTATTAGGAATATTATTCAAGCCAGAATGTTGCAACACAAAATCATGTGAAAAGGAAATGTACAATATCATTAACCGAGCACCTTTTTAAAAATATCCATAACATTATAATCTCATAAAGAACTACTGGATTTCAATTGGGAACTAAAAATCATACAGGCAAAACAAAAAACATTTGTTACCATTGTCTATCGAGAATCATCTCAAATGCAACCAAGAAACATGCTGTGACCTAAAAACAGAATAGAGAGCTGAAGATGGTCGGTAATAATGTTGTAGTTTGTGAGTAGAGTTGATGCAGGGGAAGAAACCCATCAAGAGTTATTTGATAAAGGAGAAAAGATGGTGAGTTGCCCAAAATTATTCTTTTTTTTTTTATAGCGAGTTGCCCGAAAGTAATTAGGCATAAACATATTAAAGATTAGTCATAGGGGTTTTGAATTAAGTAAAAAGGAAAAATTAGATGTTAAGAAGAACAAAACAAAGGCATAAACATCAAAATAAGAACATGAGATAACCTTAGAATCTTCATCACAATCAAGTAATTCTGGAAATTCTTTCAATAAATACCTCATTTCCTGCCCATCAAGAAATTATTCAGCTAAAGGCTTCAAAAGAAGCCAGAAAAATTACCCAAAACAAATAAAGAAAGGGGTAGAGAAAAAAGAGGATACCTTGAAGAACCTCCCAGAATAGTGACGACTGTGGAAGTTTTGCCATGCCTCAGAATCTTTTGAAAGAGAAAAAGATGAAGATGGAGAGGGATTAGAGATGATAACTAAGAGAAACATCGTTTTCAATTTCTTGTCTGAGTTTTTCCCACTCGAAATCTTTAGAAATATACTGCGCCTCCTTGAGTTCCATCCCTTTTACAAACTCTGCAGCGTAGTAGATTAAATATCTCAATCGAAGTAAGAAAATACTGCGCCTCCTTGTTCCATCCCTTTGAACATGAGATAAGTTAAAGATTGAGAGAATTTTTCTTTATTAACCTAGTCATCTTTCTTCTCATCTTTGTTCTTCACGTCTCTTATCTTCACAGAGAAGATCATACACCTGTTTTGTTTTGCTTTTCTATCGGTAAGAATCGTCGTTATTAGGATAACTCAGCGAATTACAGTTAGAATTAAGAAATTTAGTTAGGTTAGTGCCTGAGAAACCGACCAATACAGACTACGACGGCTATGGCCGGGCCACGACAGACGTCATAAACTTGTTGGCCGAGGCATAATAACGGCCATCGACCAATTTTGTTCTCGTTAGTGCTTTATCTCAATCAGCTAGAAGACAGAACTGATCGCCCGACGTTTTTTTGTTGGACGATTTCATTCGTCTTTTATTTTATTATAAGACAGATACTATTTCATTCGTCTTTCATCTTATTATACGACGATTTCATTCGTCTTTTTATCTTATTATAAGATAGATACTACTCCCTCCGTTTTAGGAAAAGAGTTACTTTCTCTTTAAATTTTTGTTCCAACAAAAGAGTTACTTTCATTTTTCAACATAACAAGCTTTTAAAAAATTACCCTTGTTATTTTAAGAAATGTTATTATTCTTATTATGAAGATATATGTAATATTAAACTTTTTGTTAAGGTAAATCTGGAAATAAATTATAAAAGTTATTCTCTCTCATCTTATCTTAACAATTGTGCAAATAGGAAAAGTAATTCTTTTCCTGAAACGGAGGGAGTATTTCTTTTTATATTATAGATATAAACTCGTAGTCAGGATTCAGAGTGAAATATAACTTCTCTTTCAAGTCTCAACCCAGAAATCCCACATTAATGGCACAACTTACAGCTCAAAGAGGTATGTAACCACCAGTCAATGACGATAGACTACCAATTGGTTCGGAAATTAGAGACCCATTATGTAGTAAAGTTGGTTGTAGGTTAAGACTCATTGATACTCATCCAAATCATTTCCACAAGGAAAACAAGAGGTTTTATGGGTTTAGATTAAATATAAAAATTCTCAGTTCTTTAAGGAACAAATCAACTAGTTCTAATGCTGATGGGCGATCATCAAGCATTGGTAACAATGGACATGCTGATGATATCGATCTATTTGAATTTAAAAGTGATGAATTAGCTTGTTTCAGAGGATTGATCTTGGATATTTCTTACAGGTCAGTCAGTTTTTATTTTTGGTGTGTAGATTGATGGAGATACCTTTTTCACTTCAAAAAATCTGACAACTTTTACTATGTTCATGGGTTCTTTTTTATTGTTTATTTATGTGAAAACTAGTCTTTGTTTCTTTCAATGGGTTTTATTTTAATTTTCTACTGTAGACTGATAGTACCATTCCCCTTGTGATGCTCTTATGAGTGCTTAGTTTAGTAAAACTTCCCTTCTTTCTGAGCTGACAATTATATTATTTCTTCTGTTCTCATAATCTTGCATTAGAGTACATCAATTTTAAAGGGGGTAATCCTGTCAAGTTCTTACCAGTTAGAGACTTTTAGTTTTAGTGAGTCTCAAAATCTTCCTGTATATTGAGAATTTTAAGGGGCTTTCATGTGCTATTTGGCTTGGATATCTCTAAAATTTGGAGAGGTTTTGGGGATTTTCAATTGAGTGAGAGAAAAATGAACGGAAAGCAGTAGCAGTACTATGACCACCATCATATCCACATTCCTACTAGAAATGTTTAGTTTTTAACAATCTATTTTAAGTTATTTCCTAGGTGACGCCAAGCTTTCTTTCTTTATTTGCAAATTTATTTTATCGTTCAAACTATTATGTTATTTTGTGATTTGAAATGTGGAATGGTGTTTATCGAGTGAGTTTCGTTGGAATATTCCAAATTCTATGCAACATGGTTTCTTTTGTTTATATACCTTATACAATCGTTACTTTGCCAACTGGTTATAAAGGAAAGTTAGATGCATGGGCTTTTAACATGGTATCAGAGCTAAATCCCAACCTCACTTGACACTTTAAGTTTCACTGATTTAATTTAATGTGGACTGTGGAGGACTTAGAACGTTAAAGGTTCAGTGAAATTTAACCGGAAAATAAGTTCACCAAGCTTTCCTGACTGACTTTGGTGCACACACTGCATCTCAGTGGTTCAAATGTCTAAGAAGATGAGATGAGAACTAGGAGTTTGCGTGTTGTATTTGTTGAACCATCCGGTCATCCGGTCAAACCAGGGGTCCATGCCACCTCATAATACCCATATATTCTGTATTAGGGTTTCTCCTGTATTAAGATTTTTTCTGTATTAGGGTTTCTCCTATATTAGGTTAACTCCTTCCTATATAAGTAACCTATTTTATGTTTTCTAATTATCATTTAAGAAAAACGTGAAACATTAATAAAATCCTTGTTTCCTACTTGGTATCAGAGCGAGTTCGATCCTATGGGAGGGGAGGAGCAAAGCTCCTCCCCAACCATCACCACTAGTTCCGCAGGAGCTCTGTATGAGCAACACCAATGCATACTACCATCGTTACCACCCGTCCATCTCCGCGACACAACAACATCAGCGAGCTACACCAAAAGCAAGATAGCAACAACAAATTTCGGTTGTTCCAGGTCTACAACAACTGCCAGTTTCGGGGTTGCTCCAGTTCTACAACAACACCTTCACAACCATCTAGCAATTATGTCTGGTAACCAACCACTTGAAGAGGTATTTTGACTACCTCAAACAACCATTTGAAGAGGTATTTTGACTATCTCAAACAACCATTTGAAGAGGTATTTTGACTATCTCAAACTATGAATTTAAAGAATTTAAAAATTGAAGAATGAAGATTTTTCGGCTTAAGACGGAACCTCTGAACCTTTTAAAATGGTTAAGTTTCGTGACAACTAAGCAAGCGAAGCCTCTGAATCTATGACGATCAAGCTTCATAAAAACCAAAAAAAAAAAAAGTGGACAAGTATCCAACGTTACCAAGCAAGCTATAGAAGAAAGACAAGATCTATGGAGACAAGTAAGCAACATAAAGATGAGCTCATATCGACGTTGTGATCAAGATAAGCGAAGCATGAAAAGCAAGTTGAATGTTTGCCAGCTACCGTTCAACTTGAGGGGAAGTGTTGAACCATCCGGTCAGCCGGTCAAACCAGATGTCCATGCCACCTCATAATACCCATATATTCTGTATTAGGGTTTCTCCTGTATTAGGATTTTTCCTGTATTAGGATTTCTCCTATATTAGGTTAACTCCTTCATATATAAGTTAACCTATTTTATGTTTTCTAATTATCATTGAGAAAAACGTGAAGCTTTAATAAAATCTTTGTTTCTACTGTATTATCTGAGTTTTCCTTCTTTGCACTTTACCTTTTCTACCATGGAGTTTTAGGAAAAAAATTCAGTGGTTCATTATTGAGCAAGCACTGATCGAACTACCCATAAACATAATCAACTTGAGGTATTCAGAGGTTAAGATGCACTGTTGCAATGGTGTAATCGTACGACTTAGATGGATGGAAAGATTATGAACATCCTTGTTAGTTGAAGAAGACAATTGCTGATCTTAAAGTGACTAATATTGTCATGATTTTGTGAGAAGTTTAGTATGTTTTGCTGTGACCACCAAACCAGCGAGGATATACAATTGTAGCCTACCACCAAATAGAGATGCGTCTCATTGATTTTTCATATGTTTTCATTTGGTCAAGTGCAGTTTGCTATAGATGAGATTTGAGAGCCAGGTGCATGGAGGGGTGGATTAAGCCGCTCACTTAGTCACTTGATAAACGTGGGGCTGAGCTCCTAAAATGTATTTGGTGAGTGACTGTGGATCAAGTTTGGGATGTTCCGATCATGATTAGTGGTTTCTCGTGTTTCTACCTAATCTATACCCTCACTTTTATTGAGGAATTTTATCAATTTTGGGGGTAGTTTTTTGGGTAAAAGTGAGAGAGAATGCTCAAACATTATGACATTCTTATCACCTCCATGTCCGACTTTGATAGTGGCCACTGATTAAGTTATAGTCCTTGAAATATGCCATTTACATGTTTTCCTCTTTTCGTATCTTCATATTACTAATCTTTGTCGCCTAAAAAGTTTTGACTGTGGAGTAACAAATTGCGCTTTATTTAAAAGCTATATCCTGTGGTGAACGCAGTTATGCTTTCATGATCAACTTGATTACAATTTTGATTTTGTTTCTTAATGTGCAACACTATTTAGCTTGGCTTTTTTGTATGTTTCTTCTGTAATTAACATTCGAATTTTGTGATCCATGAAACACGTGTAATCTGACCCATTTTGACCTGCCGTAGTTTTGAATGATATGGTTTATTACCAAGTCAAAGCTGCCACTGAGCACAGCTAAAGAACTGGCGAATCAGCTCAACTGAACCTCTCTTTGGTCTTGGTGGTTTCTGACTTATTGGCTGTGTTCAACGGCCAGATTGAACTTCAACCCCACATTACCACACTGGTTACCAACATTACAGAAGCTAACAGAATTGATTTCCTCAATTTGAATTTGCTCTTTAGGTTTTATGTTGTACGGGGTGATGTTCTGCACTTCTTTTAGGATACCCTTTCATTCTGAAAACATCACAGTTTTTTCCCTTTCCCGAGTTCGAGTTCACTGACCTTGTGCATACATTTGATACTTGCTATACTTTGACTGTATCTATTTCTTTTCATTCAAAACAGGTCCCCTAGTTTTTGTATCATGTAAAAGCCAAGTTTGCATATCTTGCCTGATTTTTTTATCATTTGGTTAGGCCTGTCAATGTCGTCTGCTGGAAGCGTGCTATTTGTTTGGAGTTCATGGAAAAGGTCGGATTGCTGGTCTACTAAATGAAACCCTTTAATTTTCTTTTGTGCTTAGAAATATACTATTTTTGTTCTACCTTCCCTTAGTTTCGTGGGGTTCATGGAGAAAGTCCATTTCCAAATGCCATTTTATTACTGTGATTTATTTCGTATTCTGTTTAGTCCTAATCTTGTTTCCTTCCAGGCTGATGTCTTGGAATATTATGATCAGACCGTAGAATCTCCCAGCGGATCCTTTTACATACCAGCTGTCCTAAGGGTATGCAACTGATAAGACTTGGTTATTGCGTTTGAAAGGGTGTTAAAACATCAATTCTTTTTAGTGTTATTGAATGTCTTACTTTAACTTGTCTACAGTCATTAATTTATTTATTTTATTCGTGATTTTTTACCTTTGAACATTTATGCGATGATCTCTCTTGCTTTCAGGTTCCCCACTTACTGCAAGTTGTCAAGAGAAGAAGATGATACAAAACCTCAGCCGGAAAAATATACTTTTTCGGGATGTTTTCATGTGTCAGTAAGTAATCCTCTCTCTCTTTGTTTCTGGTCCTTTCAATTCTCCCTAATTTACTAGTTAACACCTTTGAAGATTATATGAGTTGGATCTAGCCATTTTTCATATAGTACATGGGGAGAAGTTTGTTAACATAGAAGTGATGTAAATTTTCATTCTGTGTTGATTGTTTGAATTGTGACATAAAGCCAAGATCAATCTTTACCAAAATCAAAGAATAATGACAAGCGCAATACTGTCGCCGAAACAGCAAAAGTAATCTTCAATGTGTCTGTATCAGTAACATCACGAAATTTGCAAGCTAGTACATATCTTAGCCTTATCATTAACTAAACTGCATAACCACAATGTAAAATACTTCAGTAACTAAACTGCATAACTACACTGTAAATTTCTTTAAGTTATTAAGATTTGCAGTTAACATGTTGAGGTCCTCTGTCAACAGGTACTGTTCGTCGTGTGAGAGCTTGACCATTGATCACGTTCTTGCAATCTCACGAGGTGGAGAGTGGACATGGGAGAATCTGGTAAGAGCACTAAATAGTTGAGCATTCTTTTCTTTTCATGAACTATGACACAAAAGGAAATTAGTATTTGATAGATAGGCTGCCCATGGTTAGTCTATTAATTTAAGGCACTCTTTTCTTTCTGTTTGCAATTTGACGGACAATTTTTTCCTTTCGAGTTATCGTAACTCTATTGCATATTTTATGCCCCTCTCTTCTAATATCAGTTTGCCAAAAGATATATTCCTTTTTGTTAACATGATTGTTGTTCATTACAGGTTACAGCTTGTGTGAAATGCAACTCAAAGAAAGGTCATAAAACTGAGGAAGCAAACACGAAGCTTTTGAAGGTCCCCAAGGTGTGTTCTAGCTAGCCATTAAATTTTCGTTATTATTAGGTATGTCCCAAATGTTTGCTTAGCATTAACCTGAATACGGTATTGATAATTTTACTATAAGCAAAATTTTCAGAAGTAAGAAATAGGAAAATAAAACATGGACAGCAAGCCAGCTACTTATTAAAATTAAATAGTTGATGTTTGTGATAAATCTATCCACGGCTATCATATTCTGCCACTGGAAGTTAGAGTTGCATGCTGGTTAGGACTAAGATCTTTCTTCGTCGTCCTGTAGGCACCAAAAGAGTATGATATACTTGCCATACCATTGACAACTGCATCTGTAAAAATGCTGAGCTTGAGAAAAGGGAAGCCAAGTGAGTGGCGTGAGTACGTATCTAAATCGCATTTGGAGTCATGATGTTGTTCATCTTGTCGTTGTTGGTAATGCTTGGAATTGGTATGTTCCTAGTAGGGCTGCACAAAGGTCGGTTCGGCTCGGTTATTGGTAGAGTCGAGTACCCGTACCTCCCTATGGTCGGTTCTCTACATGTGTACATATACCTGTACCTGTATTGCTCGGTTCGGTTCTAGAACGGTACCTGTCTGGTCGGTTCGGTACTGGTCTGGTTCCGGTCCTGTACCTGTTCAAAGTTCTCTGGGTTTTTTTCCCCTGTATTTCCTGTACCTGCTCAATCACCATAAAATTTCATCACATCAGGTCTTTCACCTTGATCACTAAACCCTAGATAATTCTTTTCACAAAACCCTAAACTAAATAAAATTCAAACAATGAAGAAAAATTACCAGTGAAGAACTATTCAAATAATGCTATGAGTCATGAGACAGAAAGAAAACTACCGATGAGAAAACAAAACAAAAAAAAAGAGAAAAAAGAACAAAAAAGAATTCAATAAGAGTAAGTTGCTTTCAAAGAGACAAACTTGTTTTTTTTCCCAGCTGCATGTTGATACTATTCCCATATCGGTGACCTGCTTCAAATAAATGAATTCATTTTCCACCCAATTCATAGAATGGAATTCACTGGACTACAGAGCATCTAATAGTCCAGTGACCTATAATTCCACAAAAATTATCAGAAAACTACATATTTTGCTAATATAATGGAACCAATTGAAACTATTAGGTTAAGCAGGTAATATTAATGAAATTCTTCACTAACTAGCAACACCAGGGTCTAACATTGGCTTTCCTGCAGGCAAGGACCTTACCAATCTCTTTTCCTCATCATGGTTACCTATGTTTTCTAACACTACACCTCTTAATAATCTATTCTTTCTAGCATTCACTCAAATCTCTCACAACATATGTGTACACATTAGTAAATACAAGTTGTATTTAAACAAAACTACACAGTACTTGACTAATGTTCATTTTACTAACTACCCAAACATAGATGTGTTACATGTGTAGTATAAATTATAAATGCCCTGCCAAAAACATGCAAAATGAAAGACATAAAGAGGAACAATCATCTTATCTTTTAGCATTCAAAATCCAATACCAAACTAAAGCAATCATGAGTCACCACCCAATATACCAAGCTAATGAAAACAAACTTTTTGGAAACTTGACAAGAGATGAATTCTATAAAAAACACTAGATTCTACACAAACAAAGTTTCAGGTTGAACAAGAGAAACATAAAAATATACAAGTTACAAAATATACCAAAGACAATGAAGATTCCAAGTGGTTACCTGACTCAATTCCTTCTTGATCGATAAAACAAATTTCTGGGGTTGATTCTACTTACTTCCCTGTAAAATCACACAAATAAATTCAAAATCAATTAACAAAAATAAGTTACAAATCAGTTGTATGTCCACAAATCATCTCAATTCAAGCTAACCCAATCACTCAAATTAATTTTTAGCTATACAAAATACAATTACACAACAGAAAACCCGATCACTAAAATTAATTGCTTAAAAAAAAAACTCAACTCAGATGAATCATTAATTCATTACCTGTTGTTGTTAGTAATTGAAAATCTAATTCATAGAGTCATTCTCATATTCCAAATCGATCTCACAAATAAAGGTATAAAACTTAAAAAAAAAACACAAAATTTTGTTATAAACTGAAAAGGAGGAAGAAAAAAAAGTAAATAAATAAAGAAAGAAGTAGAAGAAGAAATAATAATTGAAGACAAAGGTGGTACTGGTGGTGGTGGTGGCTTTGATGAGAATCACGAAATACTGGTGGTGGTGTTGCTGTGGTGGGGGTGATGAAGAAGAAGGGAAGAACGAATCTGATTCTCTGAAGTCAGTGTGAAAGTGAAGTCATTCACTAACCTAGAAATAACGAGAATCAAGTGGTGGTGTTGTGTTGTTGTGGTGGTGAATCTGGTGGTGATGGAGAAGAAGTGAAGAACTGAAGTCGAGTGAAGTGAGTGATGAGAGAACCCTATACTAACCTAGAAATGAACATCTACGATTAAAACTATAACTTACAATCAACGGCCTTGTATTAGACGGTTTTTCTAGGTCGGTTTGGTTCTACTCTAGAACCGATACTTATACCTGGCATGAGCCGGTTCTGATTTTAAATACTTGTACCTGTCTTGAACAGAACGATTCTGATTCAATTCTATTTCGGTTCCTTCAGTTTTAGTTTGGTCCTTTAATTCGGGTCGATTCATGTACAACCCTAGTTCCTAGTAGTACTTAATCTTTGTACACATTGGAGTTGTTATGCTGCCTCCATACTACAACGTGGGTGTGCATTCCTAATTAAGACCATGTCGTAGTTTGTCAGGTAATATTCTGAAAGCCAATCAGAAGTATCATTTATTGTACTAAAAAAATGTAACTCATGTACAATTGTATATCCACTGTATATCTTAACACACAACACTACATGTCTATATTTGCCAATTTCCACTTACTATTGTAAAGTTTCGGCGAATATAAATAAAAAAAATGCCATCTCCATAATTTCATTGGCCTACCATTTTTTTCTATTAAGTTGATTATTTATTTGACAACTGCGACATGCTCTACCTAGATATTGAAAAATAATTCTGCTGCAAATGAAATTTATCACTGGTTTGGTAACTGTGGTGGCTCTGCAATTTGATTTCTTTCTGGTTTGGTAACTGTGGTGGCTCTGCAATTTGATTTCTTACCGGCATGTCGCCTTCTTAGATGTTACTATGTACACGTACACAAACACATTTATCTATGTACACCCTTCATTTTGTACTTTAAAAGCATATATGTGTTAGAGGAAATGGGCTTGATTATTGAAAAAAAAAATGGGTTTTATTGTTTTATTCTTGGTCTTATAGAAAATGGTTTTAGGACCAAGAGTTATTAAGGAAACTAGCTTATTTTCACTATTTGTGAATGAACCTTTAGTCCCACATAGGAGAAACTAAAGATGTTACCTCTCCATATTACTTAGAAATTTACATCTAAGGGAGGCTCCTTAGGGGTTAACACACTTTTATGTATGGGAGAGGACTTAGGCTATGGGCTAGTTGGTGCAACCATACATTTCACACACGCGCGGTGCTTCGCACCGAAGCATGCCGCCGTCGTCCGTCCGGGCGGGCCGGGCTCGGGTGTGGGTCAACCAAGACTTATCTTTTTGGATAAAATATTTTAAATTATTTCCTTAAAGAATTTTAAACTAAATTAAATTTTGTTTTTAATATGGGGGGGCGCCTGACCCGACGAGTATTAATCTTGACAATTTTCTTACCAGTAATTAATCCATTCGCACATAAAATTTCTCTCCTATTCTCTCCTACAAAAAGAACTTGAATTTTTCATTTCAACTTACGCCAGAAGCAGCTACTATCCTGCCTTCTTTTTCCCTCTTCCTGCTTTGTTTTGCGCACTGCTTCTTTACTTCCCTTCTGTAATTATCTTGATGTTAAGTTCGTTTGAGGGTGATTTGTATTGTGCTTATGCAAATCATAACGAGCAATTCTATCCTGGACACATCTCCGTTGTGGGGGTATAACATCTCTCATTCTTGAGGAGTACTCGCGGACTATTGTGTTAAGGACAATTTGCTGAGCAGGTGGCTCTGTCCTTTGTGTGCAATTCAGTTCAGAGATTTTATTAACGTTAACATCTTCTGTTTTAGTATTTTTATTGTTGCATATCCAACAATCTTAACACAATACCACTTCTTCTATAACAATGGGTAAAAATGATGTTAACAGACCAGAAAAATTCAGTGGGAAGGATTTCAAAAGATGGTAATCAAAGATGTTGTTTTTTCTGAGTTTTCATATGTTAGATGAAATTATTCTGAAATCGTTTGATGAGGGTTTGAATGATGCTGGAAATGAAAGGGAGTTGGAAAGTTGGGTTAGGCAGAATTATATGGCTAAAAATCACATTCTGAATTGTTTAGAAGATGCATTGTATGATTTTTATAATGCAAAAGACAACTTTTCTGCTTTTGATTTATGGGCTGCTTTAGAGGCAAAATACCAAGAGAAACTGCTGGAAGTAAGAAATTCTTGGTAGCTAGGTTCTTGGAATATAAAATGTCGAATGACAAATCTGTGGTTGATCAATTCCTTGAACTCCAACGTATTATCAATGAAATTCTTGCTGAAGGCATGGTGATAGATGAAACTTTTCAAGTGTCTGATGTGATTGGGAAATTACCGTCTTCGTGGTCCGAATACAAAAGTAGATTGAGACATGAAACTGGTGAAGTCAGTATGGTTGATTTGGATAAGAAGATTCAAGTGGAAGAGTTATTGTGCTCCAAAGACAAGAACGTATCTTTTGCAAGGGACATGTCCAACAAGGCTCATGTAATTGAACACAAGTCTTCCAATACTGAAAAGGGTGAGAGCAGCAAATGCAACCCTAAGCCCAGTCATCACAATAAGGTATATTTCAGAAAACCAAATATGGCATTGGTAAAATTAAAGATGCTTGTTATGTTTGTGGAACTCCTGGCCATATGACAATACACTGTAGAAAACGTAAGGACTTTAATAATAAGAAAAATAATGTTAATTTGGTTGAAAACAGCAAGAACGAGTTTTCTGGTACGGTGTCTGAAGTTAATTTGGTGACCAATGTGAGAGACTGGTGGTTAGACTCTGGTCCTACCAAGCATGTCTATGGAAACAAGGATGTGTTCACCTCCTATCAGAAGTTAGGGGAAGGGAAGAAACTCTATATGGGTAACTCATCTGCAGCACAGGTTGCAGGAAAAGGCAAAGTTGGGCTAAAGCTCACTTCTGGCAAGACTCTCACATTGAATGAAGTTCTTCATGTTCCGGACATCTTCAAAAATCTTGTTTCTTGTGGTGTTTTAGATGATAAGGGTTTTAAACTTGTTTTTGAATCTGGGAAAGTTGTTGTCACTAAGGGTAAGGATTATGTAGGTAAGGGTTATAAGACTGAGGGTCTCTACAAACTTAATGTAACCTCTGATGAAATGAATAAAATTGATTCTTCTGCTTATATTTGTGTGTCATTAAATGTTTAGCATGGTAGACTTGGACATGTAAATTATAAGTCAATGCATAAACTGGCTAGCATAGGATGCATACCCAAATTTAGTTTGGATAATGAACATAAATGTGAAGTATGTGTAGAATCAAAATATGCTAAAAAACCTTTTAGAAAAAATGTTCAAAGAAATTCTAAACCTTAGAATTAATTTATTCAGACCTAGTTGACATGAAATCAGTTCAATCTAGAGGTGGTAAGAAATGGTTTGTCACTTTTATAGATGATTGTACGAGGTATTGTCACATATATTTGCTTAAAGATAAGGATGATGCCTTAGAATCCTTTAAGATGTATAAACTAGAAGTTGAAAACCAAATGAGTGATACCATTAAAACTGTTAGGTCGGACCGTGGTGGCGAGTATGTAATTCCTATAGGAGATTTTTGCATAGAACACGACATTATACACGAAGTAACCCCTCCTTATTCACCACAATCTAATGGTGTGGCTGAACGGAAGAATTGAACCCTTAAGGAGATGATGAATGCTATGTTAATTAGTTCAGTATTACCTGCAAACTTGTGAGGGAGAGGCCTTCCTCTCAGCTTGCTATGTATTGAACAGAGTACCCTTTAAAGGATCAGATAAAACTTCATATGAGTTATGAAAAGGTAGACAACCTTCTTATACATACTTTAAAGTGTGGGGGTGTTTGGCTAAGGTTTCCATTCCTCCCCCTAATAGAACCAAGATAGGACCCAAAACTGTTGATTGTGTCTTCATAGGGTATCTTGAGCATACTACTGCATATAGATTTATGGTTGTAAGTTTTGAAATTTCTGAAATTGGTGCGAATACTATTATGGAATCTAGAGATGTTGTGTTTTTTGAAAATGTTTTTCCATTGAAATCTGATTCTCGCATGATATGTGTTGATCACCTAGATGTCCCTTCGACCAGTCATACATTACCTTTAGAGGAAGATGAAGTTGAATTTGAGCCTAGAAGAGGTAAAAGACTTAGAACTGAAAAATCTTTTGGGCCAGACTTCATAACATGCTTAGCTGAGACTGATCCATAGACTTATAGAGAAGCCATGACTTCTTCTGAAGCTCCACGGTGGAAAGAATCTGCCATTAATGAAATGGATTCCATTATACAAAATGGTACGTTTACCTCTAGGGTGTAAACCCATAGGTTGTAAATGGATCTTCAAAAGGAAACGTAAGGTAGATAGAACTGTGGAAAAATACAAAGCTAGATTAGTAGCTAAAGGCTATAAACAGAAAGAAGGTGTAGATTTATTTGATATTTATTCACCTATTACGATAATTACTTCCATTAGGATGTTAATTGCTATTGCTGCCATTCATAACCTAGAGATACATCAAATAGATGTAAAGACAGCTTTTCTAAATGGTGAATTAGATGGAGAAATTTAAATGGACCAACCTGAGGGATTTGTAGTGAAAGGTTGTGAAAACAAAGTTTGTAAACTGAAAAAATCTTTGTATGGTTTGAAACAAGCACCTAAACAGTGGCATGAAAAATTTGATCATGTAATGATTTCTAGTGGTTTTAAAATCAATGAATCTGACAAGTGTGTTTATACTAAACTTGTGAATGATGCATGTGTGATTGTATGCTTGTATGTTGATGATATTCCTATACTTGGTACAAACATGGATGTAATTAATTCTACAAAGAACATGCTAAATGAGAACTTTGAAATGAAAGACTTAGGCCCCGCTGATGTGATCTTAGGGATGAAGATTAGAAGAAATTCTAATGGATATAGTCTTAGTCAATCTCATTATGTTGAATCTGTGCTTAAGAAATATAATCAGTTTGATTGTAAACCTGCTTGTACTCCGTATGATCCTTGTTGTAGACTCAAAAAGAATAAGGGTAATAGAGTTTCACAACTTGAATACTCACGTGTTATAGGAAGTCTGATGTATTTGATGAATTGTACGAGACCGGACATTGCTTATGCTGTGAGTAGGTTGAGTAGGTATACCTGTAATCCGGGGCAGGAGCATTGGGATGCACTTATTAGAGTGCTAAGATACTTGAAGTACACTTTGAACTTTTGTTTAAATTATGAGAGATACCCTGCAGTCCTTGAAGGATTTTGTGATGCAAACTGGATATTAGACTCAGAGGAGTCTAAGTCTACGAGTGAATATGTTTTCACTCTAGCATGAGGGTTTGTATCTTGGAAAAGTTCCAAAAAAACATGTATAGCTCGATTCACTATGAAATCGGAGTTTATTGCGTTAGATAAAGCAGGAGAGGAAGCCGCTTGGCTAAGATGCTTTTTAGAAGACATTCGTCTCTGGCATAAGCATATGCCAACTATATCTATACATTGTGATAGTCAAGCTGCAATAGCTAATGCTAAAAATAACAACTATAATGGGAAGTCTATACACATTCGTAGAAGATATAATTCCCTGAAACAACTAACCTCAACTGGCATTATTTCTGTTGACTTTGTGAGGTCTAAGGAGAATATCGCAGATCCTTTGACGAAAGGTTTGTCCAAGGAGATAGTTAGTAATGCATCGAGGGGGATGGGGCTTAAGCTCATTAAATATACTTGCCATGAAGGATACCCAACCTTGCTGACTGGAGATCCCAAGAACAAGGTTTTGAATGAGACAACTAATTTGTGGTGGGTTAAAAGAAACACTATCAGAGAATTTCACTCTCTGTCCCTTCCCTATGGTATAGACGTGATAGTGTGACTGCATGTCAAGGATGACTTTTTATTAAGTCTTAATGAGCTTTATAGTTTCAATTTAAGATTGAAGTGGGGTGTAGCAGTAAACACTCTTGATGGAACTCACTTATCTGAATATGGAAGTGGGCCGCTTCCTATTAGAATTGAGCTGATTCTCTAGAGCATTCTGAGAAACGGGATACGTCCATGGCCAAAATGGACACAACGACACGAACTTGATAACACCTAGAGTGATATCACGCGTGGAAGTTATTGATGAACTACACCAAACGATGGCAGTTCAAGACATCGCGTTCACTGTCCATCAAGTAGTTCCGGTAATTTTTCACTAAGCAAGGGTTCAAGACCTTATGGACACCTATTGCTTATAGTGGTATTTCTCGCTTTCTGATTTCTTATTTTCCTCGGGTTTTCATTCATGTGGGGGATTGTTAGAGAAAATGGGCTTGATTATTGGAAAAAATGGGCTTAATTGTTTCGTTGTTGGTCTTGGAGAAAATGGGCTTAGGACCAAGGGGTCACTAAGGAAACTAGCTCATTTTCACTATTCGTGAATGAACCTTTAGTCCCACAAAGAAGAAACTAAAGATGTTACCTCTCCATATTACTTAGAAATTTGCATCTAAGGGAGGCCCTTTAGGGTTTAACACACTTTTGTGTATGGGAGGGGACTTAGGTTATGGGCTAGTTGGTGCAACCATACATTTCACACACGCGCGGTGCTTCGCACCGAAGCATGCCGCCGTCGTCCGTCCGTCCGGGCGGGCCGGGCTCGGGTGCGGGCGTGGGTCAACCAAGACTTATCTTTTTGGACAAAATATTTTAAATTATTTTCTTAAAGAATATAAAACTAAATTAAATTTTATTTTTAATGTGGGGGGCGTCTGACCCAGCGAGTATTAATCTTGACCGTTTTCTTACCAGTAGTTAATCAATTCACACATAAAATTTTGATTAATTATAAAATTTATTTTCATTGATTGCTGGCTGATTTCTCTCCTCTTCTCACCTATAAAAAGAACTGGAATTTTTTATTTCAACTTACACCAGAAGCAACTACTATTCTGCCTTCTTTTCCCCTCTTCCTGTTTTGTTTTGCGCACTGCTTGTTTTCTTCCCTTCTGTAACTATCTTGCTGTTAAGTTCGTTTGAGGGTGATTTGTATTATGCTTATACAAATCATAACGGGCAGTTCTATCCTTGACACATCTCCGCTGTGAGGGTATAACATCTATCATTCTTGAGAAGTACCCGCAGACTATTATGTTAAGGACAATTTACTGAGTAGGTGGCTCTGTCCTTTATGTATAAATCAGTTCAGAGATTTTATTAACGTTAATATCTTCTGTTTTAGTATTTTTATTGTTGCAGATCCAACAATATGTTTTGTAGATAGGATTGTGCTGTAATAATGTAATATTCTTGTCTCGTGCAATGAAACCAATAGAAGATAGACTATGATCCTCCATTTAAATCAGTTTTGTCTTTTTGAATTAAACCCAGTCTTTCAACAACACAATGGAACCAAATTAAAATCTGATATTGAATCTAGACACCATTGAAAGATGAGAGATGAATAATGGGTCGTACTACTGTCAACATGCTGGATTGACTTTGACTATCTTGATTGGAGATTTTTTATATACCCGTAGCCTATAGCCTTGTCACTGTGCCCGAGTCGGAATAAAAAATTTAGGAAGTTTTTACAAGCAAAAAAATGTTAAATAATTGAATCAAGAAACAGGGTACAGAGGGAGATGTTTGTATAATAATTGGGGTCCAATACGGTGATTACTTTTGCATGTTAGTGAAGCTTGACTTGGAAATTTTATCGCTAAGAATGACAAAATCAGCTAGCTTGACTTAGAAATAATACTACCTTTGTTTTTAGAAAAATATTATTTATTTTTTTTTATTTTAATCTAAAAATAGATCAAATTTAAAAAATGATGGTATTTTTTTTTAAAAAACGGAGGAAGTATAATAATAACATAATTATTTTTCTGAAAAAGTGTTATTATTTTTTATTTTTTTTTAGTCTAAAAGTAGATTAAATTTAGAAAGTGATAGTAACTCTTTTCCGAAAGAAATATAATAATAACATAATTGTTTTTTTTAGCTGGGTTGGTGACGGGGATTGGAAATGAAAATTTAAAATTTATCTTGTTTGTTAAAATGTGTTTGATTGATTGTTGAGTATCTATATATATAATTGTGGGGTGTGGGGATGGGTTTTCCTTTCCTTTCCTTTCCCTGCCGACACAGAATAAGTCAGTAATCACTCTCACTCCATACAATTTTCTCTATTTTTTTTGTTTTCTTCTTTTAAGAGAAAAACAGAAAGAAAACCCTCATTTCAAAATTTAAATACCCAACAAACAGTTCACATTACATTACTCTCTCACTCTATCTCTTTTTTCATTCTCACTAACTTTTCACAGGGTTTCCATTTATAGTCATAGCTCCTAACTAGTCTCTTCTCATTCTTTCTCTCTGTGTTTCTGATGGATTTCTAAGGAATATGTCAGTAGTTACAGGTGGTGCTGGTGGTGAAAATGGTGGGTTTCCATCATCAGATTACTCACCAGAACAGTTTGTTGTTTCTCCATCTTCAACTACTTACTCTAAACTTGGGGTTGTCTCATCTTCATGTTGTTCTGTTGATGACCTTTTCTCCACTCAAAATATGGTCAGTCTACTACTACTTGTTCAGTTTTTGTTCTTCCCTTTCATTGCTTAAT
This sequence comes from Papaver californicum, assembly GCA_023531435.1. Lineage (NCBI taxonomy): Eukaryota > Viridiplantae > Streptophyta > Magnoliopsida > Ranunculales > Papaveraceae > Papaver > Papaver californicum. The sequence continues at coordinate 2,444,821 of JAJJMC010003761.1, read as the reverse complement.
TATGAGTATCTACTGCTATTAGCTAGAAATGGGACTCTTCTAGTTTCTTTGTTTGAGTTATCGGCTCATATGCATGATTTTAATGGCTCTTGTTAAATTTGTAGATGCAGGAAGCAGGTGATGTAAACATAGAATGGCTATCAAACTTGGTTGAAGATTGTTTATCCAATACTGGGAATTGCATTAATCAACCTTTACCCAAAAATGACCACCAGCCTTTGAATGTCAAGAAACATTACTCATCAGTATCATGGATAGATAATCAAAATCATTCCACAGCTGCACCAACACCCCCAACTCTACAAAATTTTCTAAGTATTCCTCCAACTGGAAATACCAGAACCAAAAGAAAAAGAACCACCAAGTTACCAAGAAAACCATTAAGCAGTAGTAGTATTAGTAATAATAATAGTAGTAGTAGTAGTTGGTCATCTCATCATCAAGAAGAAAAAGACCCACAAAACCAGAACCCTAACCACCATGTGGTTATGACTTCAGAGTACATGAGTCCACTACTAGTCCACCAAGCTTATTGGTTAGCTGATAGTGAACTCATTAATGTACCCCAAAATGAGAACACCAATAATAGCACCAGTACTATCACTACTTTTACTACCACAACCACAACCACTATTGAGGAAGATGATGAGCAAGAAGACATTATGATGAAAATGGAAGAGGAGGAAGAGGAGGAGAGCAGAAGAAAGGACAGTCTAGGACAACCAAGGAGATGTGGACATTGTCTTTCACAAAGGACCCCACAATGGAGAGCAGGACCATTGGGTCCTAAAACACTGTGTAATGCATGTGGAGTTAGGTTTAAATCAGGGAGGTTGTTGCCAGAGTATAGACCAGCTAAAAGTCCTACTTTTGTGAGCTATAAGCATTCCAATTCTCATAAGAAAGTTCTGGAGATGAGAATGTCTATTCTTCCTTCTTCTATTCATTCTGAATAAAGATATGTTGTGAACTTTGAAAGTGCAGTTATCAGTTCTTTGCTTTTTTTTAGTCGTCTCTGTAGTGATTTTGCTTTTACCCTTTTTTTCTTTTTCTATCTACTGATTATGTCCCATTCTGGATTGGCCATTGCCAACATTTATGTACCTTGTTATTTGCTTCGTAGAAAAACACGATTTGACGATTTAAAGGTATCAAACACTTTATGTAACAATGGAATCCACTCCTAAGCACGAAAGAACAGTGCAAATAGAACTGTCTTGCTGGATAAGCCTTCAGGCTTTAGCTCAGCTCAATACATGTGCATATGCGGATACGCCCTTCCCGTGACTCTTCCAGTGCAAGAAATATCAGCAGATTTTGCCCACCTAAAAATAGGATAATAGTCATCATCCACTATAGAAATTATCTTCAGTGTAAAAGATAGCTCAAGCAAACTACACATTTGGGACCAAATTAGTGAACAATACTACTGTGTCAGATGTGGACTTCACATATATAAGCCAGCACTCAGCAGGTCCAATGTCCATCCTTTTGAATGCATTGGCTACTATTTCTAACCCGGCTTGTTCTCGGCTAGTAACAAATTCTTAATAAAACAAGTTAAACATGTTTACACATAATGGTCTGTCATAATGTTAAATTTCTGTAAATAAAGAGTAGATTTCAGAACTGACTACGAAAATGTGAAGGGAATTTAGATTTTTTTCTTCCGATTTAGTTGGCGAATTTAATTTTTCATTTCTATTCGATTTGGCATCCAAAATAAATGGCGGATAGGAATTTAAACCACTTCATGTCACAATCATATACCAGCATCCCAGAGTGCATGTCTAGCGATGTCGTCTCCTTCGCAGCATTACATGACCAAGCATACTATACACCTAATCCTATTCATGGATTCTTCAATTTTAAATGAACTTGAATTTGAAGCCACGATTATTTTTAAATTGAAACTTGTTGATATGTCTTGAATCAGTCGTTGACCGGAACTACATGGAGTCCGAGGGGTCCCCGCCTAAACGGTATACGTAATGTATTATCACTGGACTTGTTTTCCGTTATTTAGTCGAATTAGGGTTTATTTTTTTGCCCTATATATATATACACGTTGTGTGTAACTCAGTATTCTGCTCTATAATAAAACTCTGCTTTCTCTGTTGTGGATGTAGCTAACGTAACAGTTAGTGAACCACGTAAATCTCTGTGTCTCGATCTCTATTATTGTTCTCGTTTGATCTCTCGTTACAACAAATTGGTATCAGAGCGAGGTTCGATTTCCGCCGAGAACGATGTCCGGATCCATGATGAAGATCGACAGGTTTACCGGGAGAAATAGTTTTAGTCTGTGGCAAATCAAGATGCGGGCTTTGTTGAAGCAACAAGGTCTTTGGTTGCCGTTAGCTTCGGATAAGAAGGGCGCAGATACATCTACCGCTGAGTATGCGACTATGGAGGAGAAGGCTCACTCAACGATTATGATGTGTCTCGCAGACGACGTAATCACTGAAGTCGCAGATCAGGAAAAGGCTGCCGCTTTGTGGTTAAAGTTGGAAAGCCTCTACATGAAGAAATCGTTGACCAACAAGTTGATGCTGAAGCAACGTCTTTTCAGTCTGCGCATGTCTGAAGGTACGCCTCTTAGAGATCACCTAGATCAAGTTAATACTATTCTGCTTGAATTGCGTAATATTGATGAAGTGGTGAAAGATGAGGATGCTGCCTTAATGTTGCTGGTGTCTCTGCCTCCATCGTATGAGAATTTTAGAGAGTCTTATATTGTCGGAAACGAGACTGTAACGCTGGAAGAGGTTAGGTCGTCTCTTCGTACCAGGGAGATGCGGCAGAAGGCTGCTGGAACAGGTACAGAAAATTAGGCTTCCGGGTTGATGGCAAAAGGAAGCAAGGACGGTAAGAAGGGCAAGAAAAATTCCGGCTATAAATTACCTAAAGACGTCTGTGCCTACTGTAAGGAGAAAGGTCATTGGAAGAAGGAATGTCCTAAGAAGAAGAAGCAACAAGAACATAACTCTGGATCTGCAGCAGTAGCTCAATGTGGAAACACTTCAGAGGGAGATTTTGTTCTGCTAACAGATGATTACACACATCAGTCTAATGTGTGGTTCCTTGACCCTGGGGCGTCCTACCATATATGTCCCAAAAGATAATTATTTACTACGTACAACCGTGCAGATGGGGACAGTGTCTCTATGGCAAACGGGTATGTCTGCAAGGTGGTTAGAATCGGCTCAATCAGGTTTAGGACACATGATGGGAGGCTCTGCACATTGAAGGAAGTCAGGCATGTGCCACTCTTGAGAAAAAATCTGATATCCTTGAGTCTGCTAGACAGCAAAGGTTTCAGTTTCAAAGGTGAAGGTGGAGGTTTGCATGTTTGCAAAGGTTCTGATGTGATTCTGAAAGGTGTCAAGCATGGAACTTTGTATGTATTACAGGGTTCAACAGTCACAGGTTCTGTAGTTGTTGCTTCAGCTGAAATTCAGGGATCTGATCTGACCAGACTATGGCATATGAGGCTTGCTCATATGAGCGAACGGGGAATGCAAATTCTCTCAAAGAAGATCTTCTCGGGGGTCATAAGACCAAGAGCCTTGGTTTCTGTGAGCATTGTGTATTTGGGAAGCTACAACGCAACAAGTTTCCTAAGGCAGTTCATCGGACCAAAGGCACGCTGGACTATATCCATTCAGATTGCTGGCGTCCCTCTCGTGTTGAGTCTATGGGCGGTCACATGTATTTTCTGTCTATCATTGATGATTATTCCAGGATGACTTGGATATTCATGATGAAACATAAAAGTGAGGCGTTCAGTAAGTTCAAGGAGTGGAAGACACTGTTAGAAAATCAGGTTGGGAAGAAGGTCAAGAGGCTACGAACAAATAATGGTCTAGAATTCTGTTCATCTGAGTTTGATGATTTCTGCAAAGATCAAAGTATTGCTCGCCATCGCATAGTCAGGGGTACACCACAGCAGAATGGTGTAGCAGAAAGAATGAATCAGACGCTTTTAGCGAAAGCAAGGTGTATGCTTTCGCATGCAGGTCTTGCTAGACGGTTCTGGGCAGAAGCGGTTTCAACAGCTTGCTATCTCATCAATCGGAGCCCACACACAGGCATTGACTGCAAAACACCTTATGAGGTGTGGACTGGAAAAGCTGCTGATTACCAAAACTGAGGGTATTTGGCTGCACTGCTTATTATCATGTAGATGAAGGTAAGTTGGAGCCAAGAGCTAAGAAGGGAGTTTTCATGGGCTATGGTGCAGGTGTGAAAGGGTACAGGATCTGGTCTGGCAATAAGATTATACTGAGTAGAAGTGTAGTCTTTGATGAAAATTCTATGCTAAAATTCAGAGAGAAGATCACTGATGCACCAGCAAATGAGGTTGTTGTTGAGGAGGTGGAGGTGCAATTCAGTCCAGAGGAGAATCAGGCACCTAAGTTGGTTGACGACCAACTACCACCATCAGTTACCGAAGAACAAGATGCAGATGAGTCTGAGAATGCACCACCAGAGGAAGTTGAACATCGGAGCATTGCTACAGACCGACCTAGAAGGGTTGGAATAAAACCTCCAGCGAGGTACATGTTTGACGATTTGGTGGGTTATGCATTGCAGGTGGCCGAGGAGGTGGAGGATCATGAGCCGTCCACCTACAAGGCTGCAGTATCTGGAAACGATTCAGCACAGTGGCTTGCCACAATGGTAGAAGAAATGGAGTCCCTTATCAAAAATGGGACTTGGGAGCTTGTAAAAAATGCCTACTAATAGAAAGGTAATTACTTGCAAGTGGGTTTTCAGAAAGAAGGAAGGAATGTCAGCTGCAGAGGGTGTCAAGTATAAAGCACGAGTGGTTGCAAGAGGTTTCAATCAGAGAGAGGGAGTGGACTACAACGAGATTTTCTCACCAATGGTCAGGCACACTTCCATCAGAGTGCTAAAAAAAAAAAGCCATAGTTGCACATCAGGATCTGGAACTTGAGCAACTAGATGTGAAGACAGCTTTCCTGCATGGAGAGTTGGAAGAAGAAATATACATGAGCCAGCCAGATGGATTCCAAGTTCCAGGTAAAGAGAATTACGTCTGCAAGCTAAAGAAGTTCTTATATGGGCTAAAACAGTCCCTCAGGCAGTGGTATAAGCGATTTGATAGTTATATGGTGCATCTTGGCTATCACAGGAGTCCGTATGATTGTTGTGTATACTACAATGATTTGCAGAATGGTTCACGCATTTATCTAGTTCTGTATGTTGATGATATGCTGATTGCTGCTCAGAATAAGTCAGATATTCAGAAGCTGAAGGGGTCTCTCAGTGCGGAGTTTGAGATGAAAGATCTGGGTGCTGCTCGAAAAATTCTGGGAGTAGAAATCTATAGGGATAAAAAGAAGAGAAAGCTTTTCCTATCACAGGAAGGGTACATCAAGAAGATTTTTGAGCAGGTTTGTAATGTCTTCATCCAAGCCTATAGATACTCCAATGGCATCTAACAGCAAGTTGGGAATGTACACGGTTCAGACTTATGAGGAGAAAGAGTACAAATCTCGAGTTCCATATGCTAGCGCAGTTGGAAGTCTGATGTATGCTATGGTCTGCACTCGACCAGACTTAGCATTTGTTGTTAGTGTGGTCAGTCGGTTTATGGTTCAGCCTGGGAAGGAACATTGGCAAGCTGTTAAGAGGATTTTCAGGTATCTTAGAAGTACTTCAGATGTCGGTCTCTGTTATGAGAACGATACTCGATGTTTAGTGGCTGGTTTCTCAGCTTCTGATTATGCTGGAGTTATGGACAGTAGGAGATCTATGACTGGTTATGTGTTCACTCTTGGAGCTTCTGTTGTAAGCTGGAAGGCAACTCTACAACCTACAGTTACTTTGTCTACTACAGAAGCAGAATATATGGCCTTGACAGAAGCTGCTAAGGAGGGAATTTGGTTAAAGGGGCTGGTTAATGATCTAGGCCTACATCAGGATCAGGCTATAGTGTATTGTGACAGCTTGAGTGCAATATGCTTAACCAAGGATCAAGTCCATCATGAGAAGACGAAGCACATTGATGTCAGGTATCACTTTCTGAGAAATGAGAAGAGAATTGAAGTGAAGAAGGTAGGGACAGCTGATAACCCTGCTGACATGTTCACCAAGCCAGTTCCTGAGAGCAAGTTCCAACATTGTTTGGACTTGCTCAATATCACTAGTCAGTAGTTTGAGCCCTTGTTTAGGGGCATCTGAGACAGAGAAAGGTTCTAGCACTGTCATGGTGCATCTGTTTCTGTTGCTGGGAGGATTCAAGTCAAGGTGGAGATTTTTTGATATGCCTTGAATCAGTCGTTGACCGGAACTACGGGGAGTCCGAGGGGCCCCCCGCCTAAACGGTGTAGTAATGTATTATCACTGGACTTGTTTTCCGTTATTTAGTCGAATTAGGGTTTATTTCTTTGCCCTATATATATACACACGTTGTGTGTAACTCAGTATTCTTCTCTATAATAAAAATCTACTTTCTCTGTTGTGGATGTAGCTAACGTAATAGTTAGTGAACCACGTAAATCTCTGTGTCTCGATCTCTATTATTTTTCTCGTTCGATCTCTCGTTACAACTAAACTGGATTGCAGAACATGCAGGTTTTAAATAACTACGGATTCTCACTGACTTGTAATTTGCTCTTTCACATGTCATCATCAAGGGAGATTCCAGAGGGGGGCCTCTGGGGACATTGCCCCCGTAGGAATATGTTAGAAAAATAGATTATATGTTTCAAGTTTTCTCAATTATCTTTCAAATTCACAAGAATGTTACTTCGACAATGGGCTCTTGGTATTTCACAGGATGTATCTTTTTTGTTTGCTTACGTTGATAATTTGGCCTTTTGAATCTTCAATTTTGTTACAGTGTTTTTTGGTACAGGTGCCCCGAGTGAGATAAAGTTCTAGGTTTGCCATGTCATCATCGAATCCCTTTGAAATAGCGAAATTTTTGAATGGCTATCCCACTAAAAAACAAGGCGTTTTTTTAGGGCGATTCAAAAAGAATTTGGGGCGACTTATTTATATTCATCCAATAGATGTGGCTATGGGATAATCTAATGATAGGTAAAAATACATATTTAGCCTTTCACTAATAAAAGTAAAAAACTTAAACTAATTTCATTTCTAACTATTCTTCTTCTCTTCTTCTTAACTACCGGTTGCGAGAAAAATCTAACTCTTCTTCTTCTCTTCCTCTTGACTACCGATTGTGAGAAAAAAATTCTTCATAAAATTTTCAAAACCAATTCATTGTATCGTCGTTAATCACCGTACCAAATCGTCACCGATATTCCGATATAAAGATGGCTCGACAGAAACAAACAAGTCGTCAATCTGATAATAGTAACCGGCCAAATTTTATGGAGAGATTAAGAAACAGAGAGATTGTTGAAGAACATAGTGAAGAAAATGAAGAACACGAAGATGATGATCTAGATACGGAGACTGATTCCGAAAATTGGACTCTCCAGCAGTTATGATGGCCCCAATTAGGTAAGGGTATACCACTATTTGGGTTTATTTTGCTTCAATTGATTGAAATCGTCACTATAATTTCTAGGGTATTCGGTTTTTACCCAGAATTGGTAGTTTCGTATAGGTTTAAACTCCCGATTATGAAAGAATTCATAATTCCTCAAGAACATCGACTTTAATCGGTAGTTAGATTTAGTCATTAACTACCGATTTTCTTTCTGTACCAAAATTTATGCTTAATCGGTAGTTAATTTTTTTATCTAACTACCGATTATATTAGATGGTTTCAATGTAGATGAATATAGTTTTGAATCAATAGGTAGATATGTAGTAGTTGTTAGCTCCCGATTATGAAAGAATTCATCATTCCTCAAGCACATCGACTATAATCAGTAGTTATATTTAGTCATTAACTACCGATTTTCTTTTTGTACTAAAATTTAGGCTTAATCGGTAGTTAATATTTTTATCTAACTATCAATTACATTGGATGGTTTCATGTAGAGGAATATAGTTTTGAATTAATCGATAGATATGTAGTAGTTGTTAACTCTCGACTAAAATATTTTGAAACTGAAAAAATGTTAGTGCTACATCATAATCGGTAATTATGTGTGATTATTGTCTCTCGATTATATTTGCCTTAAAACCTTTGATTTGTCTTTTTACCTAATCAGTATATAGGTTTTGTATTTGACTTACGATTTTTTTGTAATCGTTTGTTATTGTGTTTATTTGACTACCGATTATATGTGTGTCCATAGCTTAGAGTTTTTTGATCCAATTTTTATGCATAATCGGGAGATAATCTAGGACCCGAGCTACCGATTATGAATAATCGGTTATTTTTTATGTACTTTTCCTATCGTTATGTAGCGATTAAACAGTGTCTTACGAGCTAATTGTTCTTTATTTTATTTTTTTTAGGGAAAGGCGAGCTAAGCAAGCCTAAAATACAATTGTTTTGGGGCCTCGTCGTGAAGGGGGTAAGAAAGTAACAACTAGTGCAAGAAGAGAAAAGAGCGCTAGCGGAATCTTTATCACTGAAGGAACTCAACCAAGTTTAGAACCAAGTGTTCCACAAGTTAGAAACCAAGATGAAGGAGAACCAAGTGTTCCACAAGTTAGAAACCAAGAAGAAGGAGAACCAAGTGTTCCACAAGTTAGAAACCAAGAAGAAGGAGAAACAAGTGTTACACAAGGAGAAGGACAAGGTACAAAGAAGGTAATTAAGAAGAAAGGAGGACACCAAGTCCCCACCTCTTTGAAGATGAAGGGTATTGAAGCAGGCCAAATCCTTGGGTTACCAAGAGATTGAGGAGATTTGTTATTTGGACACAAAGACTCATGGGCCAAAGAAATTTATTCAACTGAGGTAATAATTATAAAACATCATTCTTAAGTTATTGTTTTTTATTCATAGAAGTGTAACGGCTATTCTAATTATTTTATAATTCGTCGTGTATATTAGGACTATTTTCATGCGGTTCGTCTCCTCAAACCTACAGTTGCACCAAGAAAAATGAAAGACCGGCCGTTAGATGGTGAGCGTGAAAGGTTCAAATAAATTATTTATGACTCGGGGTTATCTACTGCTGCCGAGAATTCAATGTTTGAGCATGACCGGGTGTCGATATCATCTTTCCTAAAGAGAATGTATCCTGAGACTGACACCTTCCATATGCCGTTTGGAGAGATGACAATCACCCCAGATGATGTGGTGCAGATTCTTAGTCTCGCTGACCATGTTACAACCGTAAAGTTTGATTACGTAAAACAGTTAAGCTGGAAACAACTTTAATTTTACACTCAGAAGTGTCTTGGTTGGGATCGAGCGACCTTCGACATTGAGTTCAACCGGTGCTTTCATTACAAAACTAGACAGTTCAGCATGGTCCACTTGATGAATATGTTCAAAGGCACCAAGTATAAAGAAGAAATGAATATAGAGTTTAGCGACGACGAAGTGAATGCTGCAACCACTGCATATCTCCTCTGTGTATTGGGATGTGTCATTTTCCCCAATTGTAGTGGCAACCGGGTCGACGCCAACATTCTACAACTACTGCATCCTCTCAATAAAGTTCATGATTACTCATGGGACACCGCATGTCATGCGTTCTTGACGGAAGAGTTAAGAAAGGCATCAAGGGAAGCAACTAGCCAAAGTGCCGGGAATGTGAGCCTACTACAGGTATTTTGGTAACTCTATTAATTCTTTGATTGTTATTTATTTTTTTCTCTTTTGAGAATCAATTTTCTCATACTTGGTTTGATATGTACACTAGACATGGATCTATGACCACTTCACGTTCCTCGATTTGGCCAAAGAGAACCCGATATGGAAGAAAGGAACACCCAGAGGAACAAAATACATCTTCGACAACAACCGTTCAAGGTCTAAGGAGCAGAAGTTGATTTCTTTAAGGGGGAAATTAGACTCTTGATGACGTCCAAAGATGTATGCTTTGATCCATACAAGGAAGACCGTTCAAGGTCTAAGGAGCAACAGTTGATTTCTCTGAGTTGTCGTTTTATTATGGACCATTGTGGCACCCCACAGGATATGTTATGTACAATGCCTCAAGGGTGATGCGTCAACTCGGTTATGTACAAGAAGAACGTTGGAGTCACATACATGGAAAGTTCAAATTGGACATGGAGAATTATGTATGTGGTAAGGACTCTATCACAGTAGTTTACTCTGGTAACCCATCCGTTGAAGATTGGAATAACATGATGCAATATTTGATCAACGATGGGAGACCTGTCAACCGAGGTGATGAAGTACATCCAGGATATATGGAATGGTACCGGGAGCATTCTCATCTTCATGTGATCCGTGAAGATAAAGGAAAGACCACCAAGGCTTCCGATTATACTTGTATCATCAAAGACAAACCTTTTGGTTATGAAAGACTAGTACGTAATGTTCTTTCCTTTTGATTTTAATTTCATGGCTCAATATTTTATATAATAGACGTTTAATTGTTATTGCATAAAAACTGAAAAATAGGTTTACCTTTTTCTCCAAGAAGATTGTTGGGGGTATAATGAAGCTTATGCAAGTAAGTTTGGGGAGAAAGCTTCGAATAAGCCTAAGAGGGCACCAGCAAAGCCCAGTAAAAGATTATGTGGTTCATCGAGTGCTGATGGTGAAGCCAATGTCCCTGATGCTGAAGCAAATGTCCCTGGTGCTCGTTGTGCTCGTACTAAAACCAAAAAAATCTAGAAATTAGATTGTGGTTGTCTTGTTAGAGAACATCATTTTCAATTGATTTGCAAGAAACTTGTTTCAGATTATAAGTTCTAACATCATTTTCGTACTAAGCCAACCTAGTTTTTAAGGGTTTTTTCGGATTATAAATTCTAACATTATGTTTAATATTAATGAATGGTTTACTTTATGGATGATAAATGGAGTTTAGGTTCTTTTTGTGAATTATCGATTGATTTGCAAGAGACTCATTTTTAATAAGTAACTTTTTTGAAATATTACATTACAATCGATAGATAAGTGGTATGCATCACCTATCGATTAAGCTTGTTGATCCATAATCGGATGATAATTATCTATCGATTACACCTGCTGATCCTAAACCGGGTGATAATTATCTACTGATTACACCTGCTGATGGAACTGCTTGGTTTTTGGACACATTTTATATTAAAATCGGTATTAAATACATTTTCTTAGACTACCAATTACGGAATATGAAAATTTTCAAAATTTGATAAATTTTTCAATTTCGAATTTGGGGCAACATCTATAATCGGTAGTAAATAAAGTTTCATAGACTAC
>JAJJMC010003761.1:2358163-2433527 GCA_023531435.1 Papaver californicum | reverse complement strand
TTGGGGCAACATCTATAATCGGTAGTAAATAAAGTTTCATAGACTACCTATTTATGGAGTATGCGAATTTCTAAAATTTTATAAAATTTTTAATTTTGAATTTGGGGCAACATCTACAATCGGTAGTAAAAAATACATTTTCTTAGACTACCGATTATCGAATATGAAAATTTTCGAAATTTAATAAAATTTTCAATTACGAATTTGGGCAACATCTATAATCGGTAGTAAATAAAGTTTCATAGACTACCGATATGGGGTATACAAATTTTGGAAATTTTATAAAATTTTTAATTTTGAATTTGGGGAAACATCTACAATCGGTAGTAAATACATTTTCTTAGACTACCGATTATGGAATATGAGAATTTTCGAAATTTGATAAATTTTTCAATTTCGAATTTGGGGCAACATCTATAATCGATGGTAAATAAAGTTTCATAGACTACCGATTATGGAGTATGCAAATTTTGGAAATTTTGTAAACTTTTCAATTTTGAATTTGGGGCAACATATACAATCGGTAGTAAATAAATTTTCTTAGATTGTCGATTATGGAATATAAATTTTTTTGAAATTTGATAAATTTTTCAATGTAGTAAATAAAGTTTCATAGACTACCGATTGTATAAATCGGAAGGTAATGGTGATCCCGATACTTCCGATTGTTTTCATTCGTATGAACTTAGTGTACATATTTTATGTACACTCTTGTACATATTTGAAAAAAAAAGTCGTTGGGACTATAACCTATATAAGGAGGGTGACCTCTTCTCATTTATGCACCTCCAATACATTTTGACTCTCCAACATCGAAGTAATCATCTTCAAGATTAATGGCTCAACCGTTCACGGTAGAAAAAAATTTATCGCTATGTAGGCGCTATGTGCACTTCTATCCGAGGTGAGGAGAAGAACGTAGGAAAAATGGTGTAATGAGTATGAGTTATTTGGAGAGCGTTCAAGAAAAATTTTACGTTGACACCGGTAACCCCAGTAACTATAATAGAGCTGATCTTTTTTGTCGATTTAATTGCATAAGAAGAGAAGTTGATCCATTTGTGAATTTAACTTATCTTTCCAATCGATATCGTTTGAGGGGTGAAACTAATGATGAAGTTATAGCGAGATATCTCGAGGAATAGCGACGATGGAAACGATCAAATTACAGTTACGAAGCTCATTTCAATATCCTTCAGGTGAATGACAGATTCAACCCGTTTAAGGTTCGTCCATGACGCTTAGGGTGAAGGGCATTCTCCAAGACAGAATAAGAATCACAGAATAATTACCATGGATATATAATCGGTAGTTAGAATATACTATTATCTACTAATTATAGTCTTTGTAGTAACTTATTGAAAATATTATGAGGATATAACTCTCTATGTATGGAACATGGGTTTTCGTGTTTGATTTTTTTAGTATAATCGGAAGTTATTGTTGGCATATATCTACCGATTGTCTCATTTGGTTTTAACTTGATTTCCTGTTGACAATATTCAACATAATCGGAATTACAATATAATTATCTACTTCCGATTGTTCAAATCAGAAGATAATGGTAATCCTGATACTTCCGATTGTACAATATAATGTTGGTAAAACACTTTCTCCATGTTACACAATGACGATAACTCAAAAAACATAGCGTTAATATATTTTTCAATCACTTGTGTGTAGAAAACACAATAACGATAACACCGAAATATTGCATTAATATTTCTCTATCACTTGAAAATGCAATGTTCAAAATACATGTTCAACTAAACTACTCACTGATAGACACATTTTTGTGTATAATTTGCTCTCAACTTTTATAGTGTTGGAACTCATTTTATACTAATATTGTGTTTTTATATATTTATAGGTATTGCCGGAAAATAAACATTATTGGAAAAATTGGCTCGAAAAATTACTAAAGGCACCCAAAAAGTGTTAAAGGGCACTTGTACATTGGATAGCGCACCCACCTCACTTAATTCAAATTTTGAAATAGGCGGGAAAATAATTTCAAATACGTGAATATTCTGTATTGATTTTGATTGATATTTTCACGTGTTTTCTGGGATTTAAATCATAGATTACTCTTGTGTGAGTTGTACATGAACGAAATATACCTGAAATCAATCAAAATAATCATGGGAAAGATTACAGGGAAGAATATTTTTCTCTCTCTCTCGGGTTTAATCTCTCGGGATTGATTGAATTATACTCTTAGGTCTGATTTTAATTGCTCAGAATTCCTATCTCATCACTACTTATTGACCAGCAGAGATGATGGAAAGAAAATCTGGAAGACAACAGAAAAAAAGGATCGAAAATTAAATAAATATCACACCGAGTATTATCTCTTGTTAATGAAAAATCCTTGAAGATTTATTGGTCTGGAGTGTATATATAAGTTGGGGTTAAGCCATAAAAAGATCAGAGAGTATTGGGGAGAGCTTAGAATACGGAGAGAAGCCATAGAAATCAAAACAGACAAATTATGTTGCAGCTACTGTGAGAGAGAAGAGGAAGAACATAAGGCTGGTGAGAAGCGTCGTTGATAGTGTTGCTGAAGCAGTGGAATTTCAACAGCACCAGAAGTCCGTACTTTTCTTCCGTTTTCTTTTCTTTCTTTTGTAACGTAGAGAACACTTCGTTGTAATGCTTATAAGCGTATCAAATTTCCTGTGTTACTATTATTTCACCATTGTAAGCACCATTTGAGCTATTAAATTTTTTTTGAGGGTTTTTCCAATACAATGAGGAGCTAAACCCCATCTCGGAGGCGACGGAGGAAGCTAATTTTCTAAGGATTATGTGGTAATTTTTTATTTAATTAATTTATGCAATTCATTTATGATTAATTGCCTTGGTTAAAAATTATAATTATTTTTGTTAAGCAATTGTGATTCTGTTAGATGGTACATGCTTTGGACAAGGTTTTAGATGTTCCATGCTTTTGTTATACAATTGTTATTTTGAAAATCTACTTTTTGCAAAATTTTAGAATCAAATTAAATGTTAGAATTACGTAATTATAATTATTGAATTTAATCACTTTAAAAAATTGGAAAACAGTGGAATCCTAACCTCAGTTCTCTCTCAACTTTGTTAATAGTTTTATTTGAGTTTTGCTATTTTTAGTCTAACAAATTATATTTAAAAACAAATCTTCACAAGTCTTGAACGAACCATTATTTACCACTATTAGGAAACACATCAATTCTTGGCGCCGCCGACGCGGACTTGTTTTTAGAATTGTTTTTAGATTTTTTTTTTTTTTAGGTTTAGTTTAATTTATGATTTATTTTTTATTATTTTTTTTTGTTCTTTTTTACGCGTTTGGTATTTTCTATTCTTTTCAGATTTGAAGCGAAACTAAAAAGAAAAGGAGAAAGTGCTATAAAAAGGAAGTAGAGCCAAAGAAGGAAAGAAAAGAGGATTCCAAAAAGAGTGAAGAAGATTTTATTTTTATTTTTTTTAGTTTTTAGTTTTTATTTTTTGAAACCGTATTAGGGTTTGGCTATTATTTTTGTAATTATTTTAGGTATTTTTATATTTTTTTCTTATTTTTGGACTTTGGACTTTGAACTTTTTAACTTTATTATTAATTTTTAAACCCTACGGAAGGGTATTAAATATAAACTGCACAGGGAAGGACGACAATTACGATAATTTCTCGTCCCCTCGGGTTCGTACACTGACATAGGAGTCGGTGGCCTGAGTCGACTTCAACGGTTCATCCCCCGTCTGGTACGAGAGGTAAGACTCGATCAACCCACGAATCCCTTGTCAGTGGGTTTTCTGTATTCCTTCGTAATGTATATATGTTGAGGACTTTAATACGGATTTATTTTCTAGTAAATGGCAAGGAATGGCCATATAAGATAAGGACTCGGATTTCATCACTATTTCCTTGTTGCCCGCCTTAGGAACACGTTACCTAACGCGAACCTAATCCTAAAATTTGACTAGAAAGAGACCTATAGGGTATCGAGCTTATTGGAAAATCGTTCAAAAGGACTGTATTGGTTACTTTATTAGCCTAACTCAAGGATCAAGAAGATTATTTTAAGTTGATTAGAGCCGCCTTGTAACCCAGGGGAAAGTGCCAAAGAGACAGGGCTATCAAAGCTCCTTAGAGCTTATCCTGTTTCTCTTCGACTTAATCTAATTCGGAACGTTCTAAGAAGTTTGCTAAAACTGTAACTAGTTGCATTTTAGAAGAATGGAAGATGGTCTAGAAACAATCTAAGTGGAGCCATCATGTTTTTTGTTTGCTAGATCAGTAGGTTTGATTTGGTTGAGTCGGCCTTGTTTGTGTATGTTTAGAACCCCTTCATGTTAGGATATCTTTTCTTAGATTTTTTTTTTGTAAATTTATTAGGAAATTTTTGTTAGAAAATGTTGAGCTGGTATTACAATAAATATCCGACTGAGTTTCAAAACAGGCATTACCCTTACTATGACCATAGTTTGGATAGTACTTGGGACCACTACCAACCTTCTGAAGGTTATGGTTCATACCATGGAGGCCCCAATTACTATTTGTACGCGCACCAGTCATATGAACGGAAAAACAAGCAAAATTCGAGTTCTTTGTCTTGGAGGGATGCCCTTAAGAAGGTGCAATCTAGTACTTATAGTGAACCTATCATGCCTCTAAAAGAATCACACGAGCAATTAGGATCTAGTTGTTTCTCTAAAGAATTCCGTCAAGGAGTTGTCTGAGGATACAAGAAGGTTCACATTAAGTATGAGGGGAACAATTAGTATTCCAACTCCTCCTCTAGAAGAGTCACACGAGCAGTTACGACCTAGCAATCCTTATGATCTAGTTGTTTCTAAAGAGAATTCCGTCAAGGAGTTGACTGAGATTACAAAGGAGTTGACTGAGGATACAAGAAGAATCATAAAGGAGATGACTAGGGATAGAAATAGGTCATGTTAAGTATGAATGAAATTTCTGCAAAGAATAATATTGCTCAAAATGATCTTAATTGCCAATACAGTGTTTCCAATTTTACCCTTGATAATAACGATGAATATTTACCTAATTTAGAGGACGAGGTTAGAATAGAATACACTATTTATTTAGATAAGGTTCAATCATCGATATATTATTATGATGAGAAGGATACTTTTGATGAGGAAATTGAAATCCGTAGTCATAATGATGAGGAAATTATCACAACAATTGAGTTTCACGATATTAATGATGTCTCTAGTTCTGATCCTAATAATATTAATGATTATTCACTTATTCAAGAGGAAAAGGATTTAACTAGAGATAGCATTGTTATAAATGGTGAAATATTTCCTCATTATTATGAAGACGACGATGGTTTAGAGGAACGAGTCTATTCCGAGACTAGTGTTTTAGAGTCCAACGATTCAGGGACAACAGTCTCAAACGAAGAAGATAAACTCGTAGAAATCTTAAGTGTGAGTGAGACTGCACCACCTGATTATAACTTAGAAGAAGCAATTGACCATTTTCAGGAATCTGATGATCTAAAAATTACGAAAATTGTGACTAGTCTATCTAGAGACACACAAGATTCTAAGTTTGGGGGTGATTATCATTCTCCCTGTGTTTTACCTTTTACTCTTTTAAAAGTCCCTCACTTGGGACTTGATGTTTGTGCCTCTACCATATTAAGAGATATCTTCTAGAACTGTTTACCGAACCTAATCATGTCCAAAAAGAAATTCAGTTGTTAGAAACTCATCCTCTGGTCGATGTGGTTCACCTAAGAAATAATACCAAGATTGACTTTGTTTTCCCACCAAAATATTTTGTTTCATATGTGGGAACGTTTGAATTTCAAATGTGTCAGTTATTAAGTTTTAAGACTAAGCCTAAATACTTTAGGAAATTAGAATAGACACATTTGCTTAAGAACGACCACTATTTTAAGAGTAGTCAACTGTGTGGGTCAAATATGATTGACTTAGAGGATCCACAATTATTCAAGTTATTATTATGTGTCTTAAGTTTATTATTTTAGTTTTTCCAGACTCTACAACCTGATCCCTCGGATCCTGCCTATGGGGAAATTCAGCTTAAAGAGATTAATCTAGACCCTTTCATAGGGCCCGAACCTTAACATCAACTAGATGTAGTTGTCATAAACAAAACACTAGATAGGGATAAGGTTGGACTCGGTTTGTTCACTTTCTGGACCTGCTTTAATTTCCTTCTATTTTGGATAATATTGTTTTATTCAGAAGACCTACAGTTGTTCCGACTATTGTTTTATTCAGGGACAATAGTCTCAAACGAAGAAGATAAACTCGTAGAAATCTTAAATGTGAGTGAGACTGCACCACCTGATTATAACTTAAAAGAAGCAATTGACCATTTTTAGGAATCTGATGATCTAAAAATTAGGGAAATTGTGACTAGTCTATCTAGAGACACAAAAAATTCTAAGTTTGGGGGTGATTATCATTCTCTCTGTGCTTTACCTTTAACTCTTTTAAAAGTCCCTCACTTGGGACTTGATGTTTGTGCCTCTACTATATTAAGAGACTATCTTCAAGAACTTTTTCCCGAACCTAATCATGTCCAAAAAGAAGTTCAGTTGTTAGAAACTCATCCTCTGGTTGATGTGGTCTACCCAGGAAATAATACCAAGACTGAATTTGTTTTCCCACTAAAATATTTTCTTCCATATGTGGGAACGTTTGAATTTCAAATGTGTCAGCTATTAAGTTTTAATACTAAGCCTAATTACTTTAGGAAATTAGAATCGACAAATTTGCTTAAGAATGACCATCATTTTAAGAGTAGTCAACTGTGTGGGTCAAATCTAATTGACTTTGAGGATCCACAATTATTCAGGTTATTATTATGTTCCTTAAGTTTATTATTTGAGTTTTTCCAGACTCTACAACCTGATCCTCTGGATCCTGCCTATGAGGAAAGTCAGCTTAAAGAGATTTATCTAGAACCTTTCATAGAGCCTGAACCTGAACCACAACTAAATATAGTTGTCTTAAACATAACACTAGATAAGGGTGTGCTTGGTTTGTTCACTTTCTGGGTCTGCTGCTGTTTTCTTCTATTCTGGATAACATTATTTTATTCAGATGACCCACAGTTGTTCCGACTATTGTTATATGATTTAGTGAGGTGACTAATTCTTTCTTAGTCTGGCTGAAGACTTTAAACTTAGCACTTCTTGGGAGGTAACCCATGCTCGTGCGACACGGTAATATCTTTCCTTAACTCCTTTCCTTCGATTGGTAACAGTTTCTTCTTGTTCATATATTTAATAATTCATCTTTAGAATATTGAGGACAATGTTTGATTTAAGTTTGGGGGTAAGGGAGAAACTTTTAGTGAAATATGAAACTTAAAAGTCTAAAAACTTGTGAACAATTCAGGATGACACTAACCATTCTAGGTAGATGGAAACTTAGCTCTTTTTCTACAGGAATTGGTGTGCCTAGTTAAATGGTCTATTCATAAAAGGATGCCTAGCTCAGGTGTTAGAAATAACATGATAGTTGTCACCATATCTCGGAGTCTATCTCGACCATATCACTTTCTTTTTTTATTTTTGCAATTTTTGTGTTTCTCTAAGTGATTTAGTGGGGCACAAATATCGAATTGTTATCGATGTTAGGATGAAGTTGAGTGTTTGAGATCAAGCCCCATTATTGTATTATTTAGAGCATTATTTATAAAAAAAATAAGAACAAAAAAAATACCGAGGATTGACACTTTGATAGCAATATATGTGTGTTCTCCCTGTCTCCGTCGCCTAAGCAAGCGTGGAATGCAGGATCCATGAGAACTATCATGTACGATGCTGATAAGGAGCATGCGCTTGGATTCATTTGATCCAATCATGTTGTCAATACATTTAAAATATTTTCAATAAATCGACCGCTGGGACCCTTGTATATACCAGTTGAGTCGATATTAGTTTAAGGAATAAGACTAGTGGGAGCGTATCTCAAGTCATTCATCCTGGCACTGACCTTCAGACAAATATGGGAAACACCGTTCACCTTAGTCAACACGCGCAAACTTCATTTTGTCTATATCCATCTTCTAAATCTTTCCATGTGATTGTACTTTGATAGATTCTGAGTATCGTGGCTGAACAACTATTTAAGTAAATTTTTGAATTCTTGTATGAACTTTAGTACGCTGAGTGAAAACTCGTGTACAACAATTGGACTCATATAGGGTAATGATTCTTATAGGCGGAGAATTTAATATGCCAACTAAATAGTTTGTTTAATGTCTATCCTCAATCGTTCACAGGTAGATAGAATTTGTATTAAAAGGTTTTGTGGGTACACCTCTTGTAAACCCTCACGAGACAAAACTCGTCCACTAGGGATACATAGGGGTTAAAAGGCTTGTTGCACACGCTAAGTGCAATCGTGATGTCTGAGTTAGGATTTTCTAGATTAAATTTGCTCGAGGACTAGCAAATGATAAGTTTGGGGGTATTTGATAGACACATTTTTGTGTCTAATTTGCTCTCAACTTTTATAGTGTTTGAACTCATTTTGTACTAATATTGTGTTTTTATGTATTTATAGGTATTTCCGTAAAATAAACATTGTTGGAAAAATTGGCTCGAAAAACTACTAAAGGCACCCAAAAAGTGTTAAAGGCACCCATACATTGGATGAGGGCACCCACCTCACTTAATTCAAATTTTGAAATAGGCGGGAAAATCATTTCAAACACGTGAATATTCTGTATTGATTTTGACTGATATTTTCACGTGTTTTATGGGATTTAAATCAGAGATCACTCTTGTGTGAGTTGTACATGACCGAAATATACCTGAAATCAATCAAAAATCAATCAAAATAATCACGGGAAAGATTTCAGGGAATAATATTTTTCTATCTCTCTCGGGATTGATTGAATTATACTCTTGGGTCTGATTTTAATTGCTCAGGATTTCTATCTCATCACTACTTATTGACCAGCAGAGATGATGGAAAGAAAATCTGGAAGACAACAGAAAAAAAGGATCGAAAATTGAAGAATATCACACCGAGTATTATCTCCTGTTAATGAAAAATCCTTGAAGATTTATTGGTCTGGAGTGTATATATAGGTTGGGTTAAGCCATAAAAAGATCAGAGTATTGGGGAGAGCTTAGAATACGCAGAGAAGCCATAGAAATCAAAACAGACAATTTCTGCTGCTGCTACTGTGAGAGAGAAGAGGAAGAACATAAGGCTGGTGAGAAGCGTCGCTGATAGTATTGCTGAAGCAGTCGTATTTCAACAGCACCAGAAGTCCGTACTTTTCTTCCGTTTTCTTTTCTTTCTTCTGTAACGCAGAGAACACTTCTCTGTAACGCTTATAAGCGTATCAAATATCATGTGTAACTATTATTTCACCATTGTAAGCACCATTTGAGCTATGAAATATATTTTTGAGGGTTTTTCCAATACAATGAGGAGCTAAACCCCATCTCTGAGGCGACGGAGGAAGCTAATTTTCCAAGGATTATGTGATAATTTTTTATTCAATTCATTTATGCAATTCATTTATGATTAATTGCCTTGGTCAAAAATTGATTTAATGATTTTTGTTAAGCAATTGTGATTCTGTTAGATGGTACTTGCTTTGGCCTAGGTTTTAGATGTTCCATGCTTTTGTTGTATAATTGTTATTTTGAAAATCTACTTTTTGCAAAATTTTAGAATCAAATTAAATGTTAGAATTGATAATTATAATTATTGAATTTAATCACTTTAAAAATTGGAAAAATAGTGGAATCCTAGCCTCAGTTCTCTCTCAACTTTGTTAATAGTTTTATTTGAGTTTTGCTATTTTTAGTCTTAGAAATTAGATTTAAAAAAAATTCTTCACAAGTCTTGAACGAACCATTATTTACCACTATTAGGAAACACATCACTCACCATCCTCAGTCAATTCAATTGGGTCCTTAGAAAAGTTTGTTAAACGATCCCAATGCTCCATGTTGAAACTTTTTAAAAATATTATGACGATACAACTCTCTATGTAGGGAAAATAGGTTTTCGTATTTGATTTTTTAGTATAATCGGAAGTTATTGTTATCATATATCTACCGTTTGTCTCACTTGATTTTAACTTGATTTCTTGTTGACAATATTCCACATAATCGGAATTACAATATAATTATCTACTTCCGATTGTTCAAATCATAAGATAATGGTAATCCCGATACTTCCGATTGTACAATATAATGTTGGTAAAAAACTTTCTCCATGTTACACAATGACGATAACTCAAAAAACATACTTGTGTGTAGAAAACACAATAACGATAACACCGAAATATTACATTAATATTTCTCTATCACTTGAAAATGCAATGTTCAAAATACATGTTCAACTAAACTACTCACCATCCTCTGTCAATTTAATTGGGTCTTTGGAAAAGTTTGTTAAATGATCCCAACGCTCCATGTTGGACTCGTATTGCTTCAACCACTCCTTGCAATGGTTAGTTGGAAGTAATCCTACCACCTACTCAATGGAGGTAATGAACAATCTTCCGTTAACCTTAAACCGATAAAATGATTGCTATTAACCCTTGCCATAATGATTCGTCTATCCTTGACCGACTCATCACAAACCGTCCTTGTGGGTGTAAACGTAAAACTCACTTCTAAGGAAGAAGGGCAGAAATAATATACCACGCAGTTCAAAACATCCGCTAAAAGATACCCACATTTCGGCATTACCATCCAATACTTGGACCTGACTGTCTTCAATCCCTTTCGGCATTTTACACGAGTATATAACTCTTTGAACTCTTGTTCTCTAATATGTCTATCTCCTTCTCCCATCATTTCAATATAGAATTCCTTATCCTCAAATAGTTGGGCGGCCATCTTATTTCTTAAATATTGTCATTGGGTGATATTCTCGGTAACCGCCTCACTACAGTCTCTTATTTGTTTCGAAGCAACGTGAAAACCACAGTTTTCATCCCCATCGACATCGTCGGTGGAGAAAACAAATGGTATAATGTAGAGGGAGTTTTTCCAAATACTCATTGTATATTGTATGCGTACCTCGATTTGGTCTTCCCTGCATAGGTTGGATTTGACTTACTTGAGAAGGAATCGTAGAGACCTTAGGTTTCGCTTGTCGTGAGCTTGGTCCACCTTAATCTTTCCTTGTACGACCCATTTTCCTTAGAGCCGGCATATCTTGATACTCAACTTCAGTATGATCATGCCTAGAAAGATCTCGTTGACTAGATAACCATTCCTTCAACTCTTTTCTTTGAATTGACCTTGGCTTTTTGGTATTAGGCCAACCCATCACCTTTCCTTTCATTGCTTATTCAACAACCTTTATACAGGGGTGAAGGGCTTCCTTTAAATGGTACATGAATATTTTCTTTTGTGTCCCATTTGACGTAGAGCAACGCTCGAGTATTCGTGCAAACATTTCCATCTCCACGAACAACACACCATCAACCATCGAGGTGTTTGGAGTGAAAGATAATTGCTTATAAAAGGGATGAATATCATTAATGTCAATCACTTCAACATACCTACCAAGCATGGGATGACACGGGAGTCCAATACAACTCCAATTGTTGTATCATGTAATTTATTTCCCACCAAGAAACTTTGTAGACTATACCCCATAGAATATTTTTATGTTTTAAATGTGCCAACGGGAATCTATGCTGACTTTTTTCTATTCAACCTTAAATCTTAGTGAGGTCACGATTGGTGAACTCATGGATTGCTTCTTGGACCGACACAACCCCATTTTGACTACCGACTAGTATTTTCTTTAATCGTCCATGGGACCCCTCTGCAATGCTTTTTTGCCTCGTTCTTGAAGTTCTGATATTCATATGTCCATGCAAACACAAACTTATCCTTATGCGGTCCCAACCATTGTGTTTTGCAATACTTAACTGGTTTGGGATAGTTCTTGCCCCATTCATCCTCAAAGTTCTTCAAGTTATATTCATAAACTTCCTCCGTCATCGACCAAACTAGCTTATCCCATGCTTTTAGAAATAAACACCATTGTATTCCATCATCGGCCCACTTTTGATCAGCTAACATTTTCTCTTCTTCTCGTTCTCCCAAGGTTAGTTTACTAATACGTTAATCCTCTTCCTTCGACCTCTTGTTACCTTTGTTTCGTTTTTTAGCTTTGATATGATGTCTGCAATTGGATTTGATGTTGCATTGAATGTGCCACGTACAAAGCAAATTTTGGGCTTCCGGAAACACTACCTTTATTTTATTCATCAAGGCTTGGTCGTTATCTGTTACAATAACCCTTGGAAAATACTCGCCATTATACATCGACCTTAATGTTTGCAACATACAAATGAAACTCACATCGTTCTCAGCATCCATTAAACCCCACGCCACCGTGAATGTGCATTTGTTCGAAGTGTGGCAAGCAATGTTCAACAACGGAATGTTGTACTTGTTTGTCTTATAAGTAGCATTTATCAACAAAATTTGATAAAAGCATTGAGCCAATTGGATCATCTTCGGATGTGCCAAGAAAATACGAATCACTTTACCATCCCTTTCTTCTTTTCTCAACGTTTAATTGTGTTTCTCGGATAACCACTCTGATTGTTGCATAACCATTCGACAATCCCATTCTTTCCTTTTGATCTTTGCTAGCGCAGACTTAATTGTAGACGATGAAGACAAGTTGTTGGGGTCTACGCCTTTATCTTAGATAGGATTGCACTCGCTTTCATTATGTTCCTCATAGACTTCACCGTCTCCATTTCCTTTGGTTTTAACTTAGCAACCATTACGTTCCCAACAAGACTTTCCGGATCTTCATGGTTGTGACGACCATTAGCAACTCTAAACATTTTCCATACTTTACCTTCCTTACCGTCGGGCTTACTGAAGATAATCTTAAATGGACATCCAATTTTCTTTGAATTACCTCGGTATTTCCTCTCCGTCTTCTTTATGTATTTACGATCCTTTCCCACGTGACTCTTTCGCTCGCCACCTCTCTCATAAATCATTTTAAATCGATCAACCTTCACGTAATTTTTCTAAAATACAACGCACATCTTCTCTTTTTCCTTGTTGATAAGCCATTCCTTTGCCTCCGCCTTACTTCCAAATGTCTTAATGCGCATATAACAAAACAAATATCATAAGCCTAACCATGTAACATACATTCTTAGAACAAGACAAGAGTGGGTAGGTAGCATACCAAATCATTTACATAGTGTAGGGAAGTATCAGGACCCTCATATGAAACATGATTAACCGATTCAACAATCTACATAAAATAGCAGTGAGTTAGACAACAACAACCGGTAGATAATTATATTCTCGTACTACCGATTAAAGATAATCGGTAGTTAAATATATCCTCGTACTACCGATTATAGAAAGAAATCAAGACAAGTTTTATACACAAAAACAAGTAATCGGAGGCTTAATTTGTTAAAACCGATTACAATAGAATCGATAGATAAATTTGATCTTTATACTACCGATTACAAAGTGAAAATTTTTAAGTTTAATTCAATTTTGGCTACAATCACAATCGGTAGATATGTGGTTTTACAAACTACCAATTCTAAATCGATAGATAAAAAATTTCACCCACTACTGATTGTGAAAAATGAAGAGTTAGAAATTTTGTAAGTTTGAAGAAATTCATTTTTGGGGCGAAAACTAGAATCGGTAGATAATAAGTATTCCTAAACTACCGATTATGAAAAACAAAATTTGAACAAAATTCGATTTGGTGATTTTGATTAATCGGTAGCAATTATTCTTCATGAGACTACCGATTATACCCTAATTTTGGCACAGGCTTCTGTAATCGGTAGATATGTAATTCATTATCTACCGATTCTGAGACATCCGTGGCATTATATGCATGGAAAAATGAATTTTTTTTGTTAATGATCACTTACAAATGCATACAAAGTGGGTTTTTGAGCTTCTTAACACAGTACCTGATTGTTTGATGCATTATTATCTTCATTTAGATGTGATTCATCGTTTTCTCTCGTTAAATCGTCGTCTAGGGTTTCTTCCATACCAAAATTTGGATCATCTAACAAATATCCCAAATAGTCA
This sequence comes from Papaver californicum, assembly GCA_023531435.1. NCBI lineage: Eukaryota > Viridiplantae > Streptophyta > Magnoliopsida > Ranunculales > Papaveraceae > Papaver > Papaver californicum. Next base: position 2,419,452 of record JAJJMC010003761.1, on the reverse strand, counting down.
TCTCTAACGTCATTGAACCTTCAATATTATGTTCTTCATGATGTTTCTTACCTTCTTCCTCATACTCATCCATGTTTGTTATTGATTTTAGGTAAAACCTAGTTTTCCCAAACTTCTTCTTCTTCTCTAACACACACTCTATTTCTTTTCTAAAATTAGAACTCAAATAATTTTCTAACAGTAACTATAACCAAAACTAACTAACTAATTAATCAATGTTAACAATAATTAAACAAGGACAGATTAGCCATTAAAGAAAATATATGGATAAGAGGTGTGCTGATATTACTTTTTAGTGTCCTTATTTTGTTTTATTAGTCGCCCCTAATTCTTTTTGGGTCGCCTTTTAAAACGCGAGGCTAATAAAGAGAATTAACTACTAAAGAAATTAGACTATCTTTTTAAGTCAAGAATGGTGTGAAAGTAACAAAGATATCTCCCATTTAAGGTTTTGAGGTCTATTTTTCCGCAAATTCAAATTTACTCGGATTCTTTCAAAGTTTTTCTTTTTAAAAAAAAAAATGATCCTCAACATTATCATAAATTTCATCGATTTCACTAAATTAATCCTCTAATTTGACAAAAAAAATTGACGATTTTTTCCAATTTATCATGATGATTTTATGAGATAATTTAGCCAACAAAATATTTTACACGACAAACTTCTAATCTTCTACATTATTTTGTCACATTTTCAGGCTATATTAGCAGTTGATTGGAAAGCTTTTCATACGGTGGAAGATGAGGGCATATCAGTTGCACATACAATTGGGTTCTCGAGGTAACCCATATCATAAGGATGCCGAAAGTAATCAAAAATCATTGATGCAGTGCGAGGTCTATTAACACTCTTGATTTTACCAATCTTTCCAAAAGAATAAGTTTTCCCATTCTATTATTCAACCTGTTAGCCATTATTCAATTTACTATATCTACACTATAGCTCTCCCATGAGTAACTAATTCTGTTTGATTTGCAGCATTAGTCCTATTGAAATAGTTGTGGATCTGGAAGCAATTGTGCAATAATTCTGAATGAGCAGTTGTGTATCACCTTATAGTTGTGTTATATCATCACTTCACTAATCACTGTTAGTTATCATCCTTTTATGTGTTTATCAGTAGGATTTCCCTTTTTCCTTCTCGAGTTGCACTCTCAAAATTCAAATTTTGTTTCCCTCTATGGCTCAACCAATTTTCCTAAATCATAAACTTAATAATAGTATTTTTTTTGTGCAAGAAAATATACTCCAGTTGGAGATGTGATTATCCGAATATATGGAAAATAACATCTCTTCTAATCCAGCAAACCCCAACTCTCACCATTATAATCGAAAGTAGGGTTTTCTCCCATTCGATACCTTGAACTTAAAATATACCCTAACCTCTACTGCTATCATCAATCCTATTTTCAACCCAACTGAAGAATTTCAATGGAAGTCAACAATCTTCAGATTCAGCTTACTGGTTTAACTTATTGAATGAGGGAAGCAAGTATTAATACGAAGCATCTCATAACTCCTAGAAGACCAGTGCTCTTTGTAAGTGATGTAGACAAAGTTGATAAGGACTGAACCAACGGTCTATTGGGAAAAATTATAGCTCCTGATGTGATTTTTGTTAAAGATTAGGCTCTTGGACTATCCAAAGATATCTATTAGATTTGTAGAAGTACGAATCAAGAATCCCTCTCAAACTCTATAAGTTTACCCACCAAACTTGGCATGTAAACTTTAGAAATCTTCATTTAGAGCATCTAAACATAAGGATAGTGGATGTCTTGTGTGCTAATATCGGTAGAAAGATCAGTTGTGATCCTCCTAATGCACATCCAAGAAGAGGAAGAATGATAACAGCTGAATAGAAGTAAAGCTCAAAAACCTACTAAAAAAATGAGTCTGGATGCCTACTACTGCTAATTGGAAGGTTTGGATCAAGTATCAATTTGACAAACAACCTTTCAAAAAAAAATCTGCACTGTTTTGTGGTCGATCGTTCTACAAGTATCTTCATATGGGCAAAACAACTTTATACAAGTATGTTTTATTGTTTTGTGAAACTATGATTAATCATTTTGGTCCAGCGTATTTACGAAAACCAACCTAGGTAGATGTTAGAGAAATATTAAATAAGAACCAGGATAGGGGCTTTCCATGAATGTTAGGTAGTCTTGACTGCATGCATTGGGTGTGGCAGGGATGTAATGTCTGTTTGGTCGGTCTATATAAAGGGTCATTACCCAAAACCAACTGTTATTTTGGAAGCTGACGCTACTAATGATTATTGGATATGGGATGCTTTTTTTGGTCTGATGGGTTCACAAAATGACATAAATGTTCTGCACAAATCGCCTTTGTTTGAAGACTTCAAGTACGGAGTATAACCCCAACGTAGTTTCAATGTCAATAGGAATCAATACACTCACATGTAGTATCTTGCGGATGGAATCTATCCTATATGGTCTATCTTAGTTCAAGAGTACCGTCATCCCCCCGCAGGCGATGCGAGTCGTTCAATGAAGCATTTTAACACGCAAAAAATGGTTTTGAGAAAGGATGTGGAAGGGGTTTTAAAATTCTGAAGCGGAATTTTGTGGACCAACCGTGGTTTAAGTGCTCGTGAAATGCATAAGACTATGCTGACGTACATAATTATGTATAACATGGTAATTCAGGAAACTCAGCGTAATAGGAATTGGACTAACCACGCTGATGAAGATTTGAGGCCTGAGTTTCAAACAGAAAAAAAGCTTTATTCGCAAACAACTAATCATATTCAGAACCAAAACTTGTACAACAGGTTAAGACAAGATCCGACTGCGAATCTTTGTGCCGAGCTTGGACTTTCGGGCGTGCTTACTTGTAGTTTTGTTTAATTTATTTGGGAAGCACTTTTAAGATATGGTAACAACTTTCATGTCCAAATTGTTGGTCGTGTTTTTGGTGTCAGTCTGACCGACACTTTCGATCCTGTAATTTATAAAAACAAATTTATTAAAGATCACATACAAAAAAAAAATTTAAAAAAAGAATTTGACATTTAATATAATTTACCAGATCAAGTTCGACTTCACTCGCTTTAGTACGAGTGATTTGCATGACATGAGAAATATATAAGGCTACTCGTTTATTGATTGTAGTGAGACGACCTGACAACCCCTCCCTATCATGACTATAGATTTTCATTGTTTCCTTTTTAAATTTCTGAAATATGTTATCCCACAAGGTGTTGTATGTTTGAGATGCACCATTAATACTATCTTATGTGAAATGTACATAATTTCTTCAAATGCTTTCATCTTCGGCTACTATAAATTTTGCAACACAAAACTTGGGTTTATGATTGATTTCCTGATTTTGAAAATTAGAAGTCATTTTGCAGAAAAATTCGAAGAGTTTTGTTTTAGATTAACACGAATATATGTGAGAGATTAAGGTGTAGAGAATGTGTGAGTTGAATTGAGTTTGAAATTTGATATTTATAGGGGGTTTATTTAGGCCGTTGGTTGAGATAACCGTTTAGCGATGGAGTCTATGCCACACAATATAGTCTGTGTCGCGCGACATAAACTCTGTCGTAGTGGGAAAACAGATAAATATGCTGGTTTACCTAGCCAAATTGCCCATTTACCTTGTCCGTAGTGGCTCGAAATGGGCAAATTAGTTTATTTTCTTGTCCATAGGACTTGGCCTTAGAAGAAGATATAAGGATAAACTGATATCATTTTTTAATTTACCCTTCTAAAATGTAATGGACGTTGAACATCTTTTGAACAGTTTTAACGATAATTATGCAGTTATGAAATTGCTTATAGATGAAGAAATTATTAAGAACATAATAAATGATGAGAATAATCCTGAACCAGATGATAGTAACGTCATACCAAATTTGTCATCAAAAAAGGTCTTTCAAGGAACAGTCACCATAGAAAAAAATTATTTACTACACCACGAGCAAAATATTCCAGAAGTGGTGCACGCATTGCAAATATTAAGAATGGGATGCACTTTAGTTTAGGTGGAAGGAAAAAACAATCAACTTTAGATTCATTTTTTTTTAAAAAATAACTATTTATACGAACATTGTTAATTATATCAAATATTTTGGTCTATTTATGTATATTTTTTGTATGGAATTTAATGATTATTTATTTATGTTTTATAGGGTTTTTAAGAACACAAAAAAAAATTATTCATTAATGTGTTTAGCGAGGATATTTATTTAGCCTCTATATCCAAGTTGGGACCAGAAAAAAATATTTATTTGATAAGGTGATTCATTTGCGGAACATTCATTAATGGAAGTTATACTGGACGGCAATCTCTCCCAGTATTTCTATCCTTAGTTGTCCAAAACAAACATCGAAGTCCTCGATAATTTAAAAAGGAAAACTCAACAGCATGTAACCACGTACGAAATGTATGTGATTGATATTTGTTGTTGTTCTTACAATTTTAATACCTGAACAGAGCATTTTCTTGTTGTTGAACCATTAGCAAGAGATCTTGACAAGGACCATTGCAATGATTAAAAGGTAATGCGACAGGCAGTCTCCTTGCCATGTACCTCTTATTGATTGCGTAAAATAGTTGGTATGAAGAAGTGCGAACAATCTAGCATAACTGTGTGCTGAAGTAGTGAAGTGATACATTACAAAAATTAGGGAATACTGTCTCAGTGAACCCCCAATCTTTGTCATCACATCTTTCACAAAAGACGGCTCTAAGGCGCTCAAACACATCCCTCCCGACAGAGCAATGAATTGGTGCAGTTGAACCGCAATATCTGACAAGATGCCACGAAAGCCCCATACTATTTTATAACAGTAGAAGAAAAACTACATCCGAGGAAACGAAGAGAGTTCCAGGGCGGAAGTTAAATAAGGCTGTACCGGTTGTGGGATAGACTGGTAGAGGCATACTGTAGTAATAGACTGGTAGAGCAAGCTGGCACCTACTACATTCTGGGGATAGATTGGTAAACTCTAATATAAAAAAAAAATTAAGAAACTAACGCCGTGTAGTGTCGAACTGTAAACAATGGACATGTCAGTGCAACTAAAAGAACATAAACTATAAACTATAAAGGTCAATAAAAAGATAGAACCAGAGAAAAAAAAGGGATTTTGCCTTTACCACTATCTCAATTAATTCCAAAATTACTTGAAAGGAGAGATTATCCAAATTTCCTTTAACACTTCCACCCCCAGCATCTGAATCTATATATCACTCCAGCTCTTTCGCCTCCACTATTGGATACAAAAACGCAATAATGAAGTAGATTTACAACAAGATGGGATTGATACCAAAAATAAAATTAAAACAAGAAACCCATAAAAGATAAAACTGAAGAAAAAGAAATAAGGGGGAAACAAAAACTGATAATAAGGGAGATCTCACAAGTAAACCCAAAACCCCCCAAAAGAAAACTAAAACCTGTCAGGAGCTGTCTCTCCATTCACTACCTATATAAAAAAGAAAAAGGAATAGCAAAGAAAGAAAAAACCACCACCACAAAATTCTAATCCTAATATGCCAAGGGACAAGTTAGCCAAAGAAAGAGACTTGACTACTCCCATATATCTTGAGAAAGAAGAAATGATGAAGAAGAGCTAGAACCTGCCATTAATAACATTTTCTCAGAAAAACCTGAGGGCAATCTTAAACCCTCCTGCACATTTTATTGCCTCTTTGATGTTGTAGTAGTGCACAGACACACATGTATCCTGGACAAGCCGGACAGCGTTTACCGCTGTTGCATACTAAAAATAGACTTAACTGGCGATCATCCACAGAGAGCATTCCCTCCTCTTCCTCAAAAGAGACTATTAACTGGCGGTAAGGAAGAAAAGGGATCAAGAGCTGAATTATCTAGCATCCATTTGCTACAACCCCATTCCCATTTGAGAGTACCCTTTTCTCTGCTGTTGCCACAACTGGATTGGCAACCTTGAGGGCATCTGCAGACACTTTTACTAACCCAGAATCTTCCAGTGGCTTTGCCGCCTCTCCATCCAATACAGATGATTCCTTAACAAACACTGAAGAAGCTTCTAATGGTTTTGGCAAACTCACTTTCCCATCTGCACCTTCTTTGACCTTCTCATTGGTGTCCACAACAGCAGCATCAGTGGTGGGTTTTGAATCCCAAACCTGCAAACATAGGACCCCAATAAGACTTCATTGTACATAATCAAAAGCAAGTTAACTATTATAACAACAAATGTATAAATACAATCAAAAGCAAGTTAACTGTAACAACAAACGTATAGATATAACACCACTCATCCGGTGCCTAGTTTCAACCACATTTGACAAATGAAACAGGAAAATATGTACCCTGTCCAAGGGTTATCCAATTATACTCATGAAGTGGCAGAACTATAAGATTGACAACACCGCAAGGGAAAATCCATCTGTCTTGGTTATTGGTTGACTTACGAAAGAAATTTATAGTTCAGTGTCTTGCCTGTTTGTGGATCTGTTGTTTGGCACGCTTCTCTCGAATTGTCTTTTGGCGACCTTCATAAAATCCAAAATCATCAAGGATACATGTCTTGCTCGAATGATCTTTGAAGATCTTGATCAATTGAAGTCCCTGTTCAAATTTGACCTGCAAAAGAAAGTCTTAGTAAGGTAACAATTATAAAATAAATAGAGCTATCTACATAATTATGAGTTGGAAAAGATTCACACCTCTTGAGTGTCCCTGCTGTTTGTCACGGGTTTGTTGTCATTGTTCTCGAGGGTGATGTGTTTCAACAAACTGTTGGGTACATCTTTGACTATGTGCCACTTCACAGGGAAACAACCATTCCACTTGTCTTGCTGCCAGTACTCGACACTCTTATTGAAATCAACAGGACCAGTCATTTCAGCAAGCCCAACAAACTGGCCACTTGTGTTAACCTAAATATCAATGAAGTAACCCTAGGTTAGGTCATGTCAAAATCTAAAACATACAAACAGCTAAAAAAGAAAGAGAATTCACTCACAGAGAAGAGCAAGAATACAGGGCAGCCACCAGGCTTCTCCTGGGCCTCCTTGTACCCAGAATCCAACTTTTTGTTTCCGTTAGGAGTGCTAGCCCAAACACTGTATTTAATGCTCTTGTGTACATCATCTTCACTGTATGATTTAATAATGAAGAACTTTGCCTCAGTATACTTCTCTGGGAAGTCTGCCTTGTTGTACTCTTCTTTGTTTGGAGCCACAGTTGAAGCATCTTTTTCCTCATTCACGACACCGCTTGGGAGAACCTGGCCTTTAACTGATAATGTGACTGGTGTGAATCCCTTCTGGTTCTTAAATCCTCTGGCCCTTGGACCTCTGTTAAGCTCATTCAGCCCATCCATGTTTTCATTACCATAACCATAATACCCGTTGCCCCGACCCCTTGGCTTGTACTTGTTATCAACTGGATAAAAGACACGTCCGTTTGTCCTTGAATCATAACCATTTGATCCAAAACCAGTTCTAACATTGTTCCCGCATTGGCCGTACAATCTGTTGCTAGGGTAATATTTATTCATGAAACCAGGGGTTGTCATGCCCGTTGCTGGCCTTTGGGAATGCAAACCCTGTCAATCAGATGAAAAGAAACTATTAATTCTACCAAATACTTTGTAAAAGAAAATATAAAAAAAATGCGAAGAAAAAATCACTTGAGAAAACGAGACCACCCTGACATACCATGAGATTGGGAGGAAGAGAACGGAGATTCTGATTTCTTCCGGACTGGAGGCCATTAATATGTGAAGCAGTTGAAGAGAGAGAGCTACTTGTGGCAGGCCTTCCCTGGCCATCTGGAAAAACTGAGCCATCTATCCAAGGTCTCATTCCATCGTAACCAAATCTTGGGTCCTGGTAAGTAACAACGCTTCCAGGCAAAACACCTCTTCCATAAGAGCCATTTGAATTCAAATTATAATTGGTGTTGGCAGATTTTACTGGTGGTGCACCCCCACTATTAGTGTTTCCACCAACGCTTCCTTTTGTGACACCATTAGCATTTCCATTAACAGCTTCTACTGATGCAGGAGCCTGGTCTGCAGCAACAGAAGTAGGAACATCTGTTGGCGCAGCAGAAGTTTGGTTAGATGAATACGGTCCACTGGGAGGCGGTGTTGGTGGTTGATAGTAAGGTGTAGGATACTGGTAATGCTGAGGCCCGTAAAGTCCATCATGCCCCATGGTAGGAACAGGAGAACCTGCTGGAGTATAAGCGCCATAGGGTGCATATCCATATCCATGGTGGTAAAGCAATGACCCATTATCCCCATAAACTCCCTGTATAAAAATCACAACAATAGCACATAATAAACCAGTTAAAAACAACTTAAACTACACAGCTAAGAAAAAGAAGAAAGAATACACATAAAGTGATATCAAATCGAAACAGAACAATTAATCCCTAATAAATACTAAGGAGCAAAAGACATATCAAGCCCAACAATATACATGTGTCATCTCCACTCCATCTTGAGACATATATCTAGAGTAATCCTCTCCCCAATCTCCAGCCATACCATTCTCATAACCTAGAAACACAAATAAGAAAAGAGTGAGACCCCAGACAAATATATTACAAATTAACTATCTGCAAATGTTATACAAGCAGAGAAGACGATCATCCTTCAAGGAGGGAAATTCAATTCACCCACAGGGGTGGTGAACGGGGCTGGTCAAAGCTACCATCAACTAGCTCTGGAGATGCTTCAAAAAAAAACTAGCTTTGATGTAAAACTCCATGGAACACTGTTGGAGCATACCACGCCATCTTGACGAGAGCTTTACTTGCCCAGCTCAACAAGTTCCCGACCTTAACAAAGGTATCAGTATTCACTGACACAACTAATGTCATTTACTTTCTTATCCTTGCAATAGCAATGAAACAGAACAAAGTTTACCTGAATAATAATAAGCTGTGGATGGATATGCACTAGGAACATAGCACATAGAAGGATCCATGAAATCCTGAATAATAGGAGGTGTGGCCCTATCTTGTGACTGAATCTGACCATTTGCATCCCAAGCATCTACAGAGCCCTGATGAAAAAATAACACAAGTGAAAACAAAGATTAATATCAGATTCCTTGACGAATAGAATAGCAATTCTAAACACCCACTGATTGAACAGACAGTAGGAATTCATTAAAATTGCAAATTTGCAAATTACCTTCTTGGTAGCCTCTGGAGCAGCTTCTACAGTCTTGGTTTGAGAATCTAACGTCAAATTCTTAAGTATTTCTGTAGCTTCTGTAGTAACTGGAGTTGAAAAATAACATAATTCGAAAATTCACCCATCAACTCATATGAAGATGTAAATCACTATGAACGAATACAACCTAACACCGAAATTCGTATACAAGTCTAAATCAGATCCATCCACAATTATCAACAAATCAGACCATCAAAAACATCTATCCTTATAGATCCAAACATACTTTAATTATTCCTCGAATCAATCATTCATAAACTAACAACCATCAAACAAACAGTTATCATACGATGAATCACAGAGAAACGAAGAATCGCCGACATGAACAAACACATAATTATCATATAAAACTCTAACAGTCAAGCAAACACCCACGTTTATTTACCCGATCTAGACATAAACCCTACCAAAACCCTCACAAAGTCAATTCAAATATCAACAACAAAAACAGATCAAGATTTATCAAAAATCAAAATCAAAATCAAAACCCTAACAGTGAAAGGATACGATCTGCAGGTGCAGCAACAGTCGCCATGGATCACAGATCTCTTAGAAGAGGAGAAAGATATTGAGCAACAGCAGCAGCAGAAGTACTGATAGATGAGTGATAGTATGAATATGAGTAAACCCTAAAAAAATAGTGATAGTAAGGGTTTTGGAGGAGAGAGAGAAACCCTAGATAGAAGAAGGAGCGTATTTCAGCCGCCAAGGGGAGAAGAAAAAAGATTATTGGTGTTATGGGTTTAGGGGAGAAAAAAAGGGTTTCTTCTTTGGAGAAGCGGTGATTCAAATAGCACCACGGCTTTCTCTTTCTCTCTCTTCAAATCTAAGATATTTTATTTTTCTTTTTATTTATTGCATTTTCTTTTTCTTTCTTTCCTACTTAAACTTTTTTTTGTTGGTTGGGTATATTTGTGAAACCCTAATCCTATTTTAGCTTTTATTATGACGTAAATTACTGAAAATAGAATCCGCTTATGGCACTGAGTTGATTCGGTCGAGTTTTGTTTTTTTCTACTGGTGACATGGACCAATTTGGCATCAAGCTCTTGCTTTTCGAGGGGAATTGGTTCAATTTTGGTGACTGTATTGCTTTGTTTTTATTAATCGACTTAGCGAGTCGATCCATATTGCTTCCGGCGAGTTTGTCTCTTGCCCGGATTATTATTCATTGGGCGTTTACATATTAGCTTGAAAAGTTGGTACCATTTTCAACTGTTCTTTTAAAATGGTCGTTATGATTACAATGTCCAAGTGGCAATGATGGATTCGTTGCCAGTACGAGTCATCCACCAAAAAGTACAATTAACAAAACATATTAACGATTTTCTCGTACACTCCATCACAGAACGGTGGTTCTCATACTCCCATCACAGTACGGTCATCCAGCGGCCTTAGCTTGGCCTCTTGTCCATTACATGACTACCCACGCTAGATCCGTGTCCATTACATGACTACCAACGCTAGATCATCCAGCGGTGATATTTGACCTCCCTATATGTTGGATATTTTTAAAAATGTTATATTTTCTTCGCCACTACAATGGATGTCCTGGGGGCACCAGCTGTATAAATTTTTCTAGAATATTTAAAAATTTAATTAAATTTACTATAAATTAGGACAAACATGACCTTTTTCTATAGCCACCGTTGATGCCTATCGAAAGTGTTTGTTGGTGATGAACATGCATCCAAGGAGACGTAAGCCCTTTATAAATAGTGGTGATTGTTTCTCTTTTAATCACATTAAAAAGCTTATTGCTTTCTTTCTCTTTTAATAGCATCATCAGAAACTTAATTCAGTTTTAGTTTGAAATTAAAATGATGCGACCTTTCCCATTAGCCACCATTGATGCTTATAGGAGGTATTTATTGGTGATGAACATGCATCTTGAACAGATGCAAATACCCTATAAATAGCAATGAATTGATCCTCGTCAAGTACATCCAAAAACTTGTATTTTTTTCGTCTTCACTAAGCATCATGATAAACTTTTAACTGTGTCTTGATTGAATCAAGGGGTACAAACCTTGAATTCAACTATGTTGTTAAAAGGCTTCAATGTATCATGAAGGTATTATTTGACATATCCATTTGTACTCGCCAATAATTTGGGAATGGTCGAAATAATTGTCTAAAAAAATCTTAATCGGGCCTTAAAGCCGGAAATACATCAATCTTGTTTTGTGTTTCATCCTCTCTTTTAGGATAATTTTCCAACACAATGTTTACCAATACACCAATTTTATTTCAACTCACATCTTTTTTATATCTCTTTTTTAAATAATCACATACAAGTCTCTTCTAATCTCCCATCAAACCGTTTTATTCACACCTTTACCTTGTTCCAAAAATATGACTACATCAGCTCCCTAACTATTGGCAAAAGTTTATGGTCCCAAGTGTATATATTTATAAAAGATTATGCTATTTTGTATACAATGTGTTTTATATAAGCAGAATCATATCAATGGTGCACAACACCAAAGTCTTACACTTTGCAAAACTAATTCGTGACAAATTTTGCATGAATTTTGAATTTGGAAATTGAATTAATTTTTTAATTTATTATGATTTTTAAATAAATTTGTGTTGTAGATTGTAGCAACGATGAGTTCAAGAAGAGGGTAAATAATTTATGGTAAAATTTTCGATTGTGAAGGTTATTTACACCGCATCCTTATGGAATATAGCAAATATAATACTTATTATTTGGATGGTTTTCCTCACAAGAAACAAACTCAACCGCTACACATTTTCCTCACAGGAAACAAACCCGTCACCCCCAATAGGCCCCTAGTGAACCTATATATCCCTCACTACACTCAACATCAAGTTTCAATGTCCATGTTCTCATGGGAAACGCCCTTCTCCAAGTCAAAGAAAAAGGAAAAATAGCAATAATGAAACATTTTCTGCAAATTCAACTTCAGTTAATGATTTAAATGTGAAAGAATTCATGGAGAATCGAAAAAAAAAACGACGATTCAAGGTTATTATATCGTGATGGTTCTAGGTTATTACATCATGACGATGTAATCTCGATCACAGTTAAAAAATAAACTGGAAAGAGGTTAGCGATCTTAACAAAAAAAATCACATTGTAATAATTAATCAACTGGCATATCATAAATGATTTTAATCAAAATACATACATCCAGAAACAAAATAATTATTCATTATATTTTTGTGGTATTTATGTTGAAATTGATCTGTTCATCTTTTTATATATATTTATATTGGCTCTTGATCTATAGGTATTTGTCTCGTATATAATTGCATTGTAGTAGTGCTTATCAGTTTTTCTTATTATGACTCTTTGTGAAAAACTAACATTTTTTAATGTCTCTTCCTCTTACATCAACACAGTTAAAGTAGTATTGGTATTTATACCAATTTGTACACCCATGTCCATTATACCATATTGTGAGCACCAAAATCTACTTCAACACGTGGCACCAGGACGCAACAACTTATTGATCGGGAAACCATCCCTAAACTCATCGGATCTTAGCATGATACACTTATTGATGAATTGGATTTTCTGTTGGTGTACGATTTTTGAGTTGTTGAACATTAGGCTTGACAAGCAGGTGTATAGAGCTTATGACTTTACAAGGATAATGCCCGCACAAGGATCAAGCCAGCATCAATATCATCATTTCCCGCAGCTGAAGCCCATAAATTCTGAAGCCCATTCTCGTCCGCAGCCAAAGACCCATCAGTCCGCAAACACAATTGAAGTAGCTACCTGCACCAAAAGGTCATGGGGATTCTTACCAACAAGCAAAGACCACTTTGCCATCCAATCATTTCCCCAACAATCATTAACATCCAATCATTGTCTAAAACCAATCATTGTCTAAAACAATTTTGACCATCATTACCCGCAGAAGCTCAATACAAACAGATTTTTGTCTGCACCATTTCAGAAGTATACAACCTTGCGGACTCCACCTAGCCAACTATACTTTGTTCGCAAAGCATACAACATCATTTCTTGACCGCAACTAAAACTCGTCTTGACCGCAGCCCAAGCCCGTAACAGTTTGACCGCACCAACACCATTTTTGCCCGCAAGCCCATATCATTTGTCCAACCCGCACCATCATTTGCCCACACCAAAATTAGACTAAGGCCATTTTATGAATAAGATCATCATTGCCACGTGGCAGACTTCATCGACACATGGCAAATGTGATGTATCACTATCGACACGTGGCGGACCTCATCGACACATGGCAAAATATGATGTATCTCGACACGTAGCGGACTTCATCGACACGTGGCAAAGGGGCATTTTTGGTAAATATCATTTCTTTCACCCCCTTTATAAACAAAAGAAAATGTATTAGAGAGGGGACTTTGGGTTGGGTTTTGAAACTTCATTTCTCATGTAACCTAAAAAATCAATAAGAACATCCAACTTTCCTTTCCCGTGGACGTAGGCAGATCTCTGTCGAACCACGTTAAAAATGCTTCTTGTGTTGATTTCATTTTTGTTCTCGGTATCATCTCAATTTCATTTTTCAGTTGTGGTAATCATGAAAATTGCGACCATAATTTGGCGCTAGAAACAGGGATGTTTAAAGGATTTATCCTACCTGAAATCAAATGGATCAGATGGATTCTCGGTGGAGGAGCCTTCTTTTGGCAGGAACAAGAAAATATTTCTCTAGGTTGTTCTTTTCTTCTTCTCGCCACCTTATCTTCTTTCCCTGTTCTTCACTTGAAAAATCAAAAGAAAAGAGTTAAAAACTAGGGATTTGATTCCCCTCGCTGTAAAGAGAGTAGTAAAAGAAAAAGCTATTAATTTCTCTTCTTCTCATCATCATTTATTATTTTTCTCTTGTTCATCACATGCGAAGAAGAAATCAAGAGAATCAAAGTGAGATTTGAGCCAAGAAGAGATCAAGGATTCCTGTTAAAAACATTACTGATGTTGATTAAGAGAAAAGGCTATTAATTTGAGAAGAAATCAAAAACCTAGGGATTTGGGAGTGAAACCAAAAAATTGGGATTTCAACTGATTTTGAGATTATATGAAATTGAGTTGAGTATCCGACTAATGATGAATAGAGAGCAAAAGGGTTGATGAGAATTGGAAAATAAGGTTGAGGATTGTTCGAATTTAAAAATTAAGGATTTCAGTGTTTTTCCCCAATTTTGAGATGAAATTAAGTTTTCGAAATTGGAGTTATAGAGTTCAAGTTAGAGATGAATAATGAGTGTAATTGAATGATTGAATTGTGCCGGGAAGGAGTTTACATTCGATTGAAATTACAACCAATTTCACGTTAGAATCGCCCACAGAATTGCACATAAGATGCTCGAAGAAATACCCGAATGACCAATTCCCCAGAATTTCAAGTCCACACCTTTACCAGTCTACTACTCCAAGTTTGTCATGGGTTATATGAGGGTATTAGAGTTTTCTGAGTTTAGAAAAAAACTTGGGGATGAGCTGGTTTTCTTATAGAAGTAAAATATCATGAGTTGTATGGTTTGAGTGAGAGTTTTGAGCCGTATAAAAAGGCTGAAGATGTGATAACTGATTTTAGTTAAAAAAATTCAATTTCATCAGTAGAAGCGGTTGATGGAGCTAGTGATGCTTATAAGGTTACCACAGTACTTAAGAATGGACAATGTTATGAAGGTAATCTTCTGGTTGGAGCTGATGGTATTAGATCCAAGATAGTGAAAATGTTGGGTACTGATCGGATTTGATGTTTGGTGAAAAAATGCTTGTATATTAACCAAGAAAGGTGTTGCTGGTACTGCTTGGATGTTATCAGTCATCAATTGCCTAATGCCAGGGGGTGAAATTCAAAATGCTTATAAATGCCCTTTTTTTGTTGTACAGAGTTCTGTGGAGGATTTATTGAGATGGGTATGCCTTTGATTTGCTTTTGGACTTAAAATTGTGTCGCGTGAGATGATACTGAAGTATTAGAAGGAAATCTGGGTTGCGTTGCTGAAATTGAATAGAGAACATCCAAGAGGAGCTGAGTCATGGGTTTTGTTGTTGTGGTTTAGCTGTGAATCAAAATAGAGATTGAAGACAGGTTCAGAGAGGATAGTCATAATCAATCAAACTAAGTGAAAAGCTATTATTCCCGTAGTACATAAGCCCATTTCAATCACAATACCATTTCACCAATCAAGCCCGCAGCTCCCAATCATTGCCCGCAACATCAACTCAAGTCAATTGTGCTGATTAAAGCTTACTCTTGTCCGCAGCAAAGATTCACTTTTGTCCGCAACACAAAGCTCAAGCCCAGCAACCCAAGCCCATAGCAAAAGCTCATTCTCGTCCACAAGCCCACAACATCAATTTCGTCCGCAAGCCTATTGTACCTTCCACCATTTAGCCAATGAAGCCCCCAACACAAGCCATTTTTTCCCGCAATACCGCAAGTTTCTCCATGCCCGCACATCACTACAAGTTCACAATCTGCACACATAGGTGAATATTTCAAATTTTTAAAATCTGAAATACTTGCAAAAGGTAAGGAGTTGCAGCAGTGAAACAACATAACAAAGTTATGGAACTGCTACAAAACTGATATAGCGACAGTTTCACCTCAAACGAGCTAACTACTCAAACTTTAGAAATTTGATACATCTTGATGCAGCGGTCATGCGATGATGTACTAGGGGAAGTTTACAAACAAACCAAGTTTTTAGCTTGGAAATGAGCTAAATATTACGCGTCATTTAGGTGATATAAGCCTAGAACGATACATTCAGTCTTACCCGATGGCCACAGACAGAATACTCCGGACCAGCGTCACTATATTTGAACATACATGCGCAAAGACAGATCTGCAGATGTCAAGGGTACTGATCAAGACAAACAGGCCACATACCATTTGACGTGGAACCCTCGCAAACTCTCATAAAAGAGCTAAGTACCCCGTATCTCTTAGATCTAAGACTCTCTTGCTTTAACCATTTTGTTTGTATAAGTCATAAAAAGGACTTTTATTCACAATTATCAATGGTGACAGGCTCACACAGGCATTGGCACGTATGATAAGAATCTGCGCCCAATGAACAACCTGACATGTGACCCACCACAATTATCAATAGTGACAGGCTCACACAGGCATTGGCACGTATGATAAGAATATGCGCCCAATGAACAACCTGAGATGTGATCCACCACAATTATCAATGGTGACAGGCCCACACAGGCATTGGCACGTATTATAAGAATCTGCGCCCAATGAACAACCTGACATGTGACCCACCACAATTATCAATGGTGACAGGCTCACACAGGCATTGACACGTATGATGATTCTGCGCCCAATGAACAACATGACATGTGACCCACCACAATTATCGGAATGACAGGCTCACACATGCATTGGCACGTATGATAAGAATCTGCGCCTGATGAACAACCTGACATGTGACCCATTTCGATTGCTACCTTGAATTTGAATTCCTGATTGACTTATACATTCAGACAAGATTCAATAATATATATTTTCATAAAGATTGGATGAGTGACAGTTTATTAATCTATTTATCATTTCTGGTTAAAACACAATGATATTATTACTCTAATGTGCGCTTATGTGTAAGTTTGGAAGCAAAATTCTATTCTTGAATGGATCAGACTCATTCTCTTGTCATAACAAGGCCAGGAGAAGAGTAACTGCAAGACAACAACATACCATCCAAGCGCATACGTTTTACACCAAGCCAAGATGCACCGCAGTGCATCGGCATCATCAACCATTAAAGTACGGTACGAGTAAAACGTGAAGACATTTTCTTAAGAATTGTTCTTCGAACAAATCTTAAGAAAAGGGGGCAAATTGTGAGTACCAAAATCTACTTCAACACGTGGCACCAGGACGCAACAACTTATTGATCGCAAAACCATCCCTAGACTCATCGGATATTAGCATGATACACTTATGGGTGTGCGTACCTAGCATGATTTTCTTACGGGTGCACAGACAATTGATGAATTGGAGTTTCTGTTGGTGTACGATATTTGAGCTATT
Source organism: Papaver californicum (assembly GCA_023531435.1). Lineage (NCBI taxonomy): Eukaryota > Viridiplantae > Streptophyta > Magnoliopsida > Ranunculales > Papaveraceae > Papaver > Papaver californicum. The sequence goes on along the minus strand of JAJJMC010003761.1, from coordinate 2,402,212 downwards.
GAACCATTAGGCTTGACAAGCAGGGATCATGCCCGCACAAGGATCAAGCCAGCATCAGTATCATCATTTCCCGTAGCTGAAGCCCATAAATTTTGAAGGTCATTCTCATCCGCATCCAAAGACCCATCAGTCCGCAATCAAAACTGAAGTAGCTACCTACACCAAAAGGTCATGAGGATTCTTACCCGCAATCCAAGACCACTTTGCCATCCAATCATTGTCTAAAACCAATCATTGTCTAAAACCACTTTAACCATTATTACCCGCAGAAGCTCAATACAAACAGATTTTTGGCCGCACCATTTCAGAAGTATACAACCTTGCGGACTCCACCTAGCCAACAATACTTTGTTCGCAAAGCATTCAACATCATTTCTTGACCGCAGCTAAAACTCGTCTTGACCGCAGCCCAAGCTCGTAACATTTTTACCGCACCAACATAATTTTTGCCCGCAAGCCCATATCATTTGTCCAACCCGCACCATCATTTGCCCGCACCAAAATTAGACTAAGGCCATTTTGTGGATAAGATCAACATTGACACCTGGCGGACTTCATCGACACATGGCAAAATGTGATGTATTACTATCGACACGTGGCGGACCTCATCGACACATGGCAAAATATGATGTATCACTATCGACACATGGCGGACTTTATCGACACGTGGCAAAGGGGAATTTTTGGTAAATGTCATTTCTTTCACCCCCTTTATAAACAAAAGAAAATGTATTAGAAATGGGACTTTGGGCTGGGTTTTGAAACTTTATTTCTCCTGTAACCTAAGAAATCAATAAGAACATCCAACTTTCCTTTCCCGTGGACGTAGGCAGATCTCTGTCGAACCACGTTAAAATGCTTCTTGTGTTGATTTCATTTTTGTTCTCGGTATCATCTCAATTTCATTTTTCGGTTGTGGTAATCATGAAAATGGCGACCACAATTTGGCGCTAGAAACAGGGATGTTTAAAGGATTTATCCTACCTGAAATCAAATGGATCAGATGGATTCTCGGTGGAGGAGCCTTCTTTTGGCAGGAACAAGAAAAGATTTCTCTAGGATGTTCTTTTCTTCTTCTCGCCACCTTATCTTCTTTCCCTGTTCTTCACTTGAAAAATCAAAAGAAAAGAGTTAAAAACTAGGGATTTGATTCCCCTCGCTGTAAAGAGAAGAGTAAAAGAAAAAGCTATTAATTTCTCTTCTTCTCATCATCATTTATTATTTTCTCATGTTCATCACCTGCGAAGAAGAAATCAAGAGAATCAAAGTGAGATTTGAGCAAAGAAGAGATCAAGGATTCCTGTTAAAAACATTACCGATGTTGATTAAGGGAAAAGGCTACTAATTTGAGAAGAAATCAAAAAGCTAGGGATTTGGGAGTGAAATCAAAAAATTGGGATTTCAACTGATTTTGAGATTATATGAAATTGAGTTGAGTATTCGACTAATGATGAATAGAGATCAAAAGGGTTGATGAGAATTGGAAAATAAGGTTGAGGGTTGTTCGAATTTGAAAATTAGGGATTTCAGTGTTCTTCCCCAATTTTGAGATGAAATTAAGTTTTCAAAATTGGAGTTCTAGAGTTCAAGTTAGAGATGAATAATGAGTGTAATTGAATGATTGAATTGTGCCGGGAAGGAGTTTACATTCGATTGAAATTACAACCAATTTCACGTTAGAATCGCCCACAGAATTGCACATAAGATGCTCGAAGAAATACCCGAATGACCAATTCCCCAGAATTTCAAGTCCACACCTTTACCAGTCTACTACTCCAAGTTCTATGAGGGTATTAGAGTTTTCTGAGTTTAGAGAACTTGGGGATGAACTGGTTTTCTTATAGAAGTAAAATATCCTGAGTTGTATGGTTTGAGTGAGAGTTTTGAGCCGTATAAAAAGGCTGAAGAAGTGATAACTGATTTTAGTTAAAAAAATTCAATTTCATCGGTAGAAGCGGTTGATGTAGCTAGTGATGCTAATAGGGTTACCACAGTACTTTAGAATGGACAATGTTATGAAGGTGATCTTCTGGTTGGAGCTGATGTATTGGATCCAAGATAGTGAAAGTGTTGGGTACTGATCGGATTTGATGTTTGGTGAAACAATTGCTTGCATATTAACCAAGAATGGTGTTGCTGGTACTGCTTGGATGTTATCAGTCATCAATTGCCTAATGCCAGGGGGTGAAATTCAGAATGCTTATAAATGCCCTTTTTTGGTTGTACATAGTTCTGTGGAGGATTTATTGAGATTGGTATGCCTTTGTTTGCTTTTGGACTTAAAATTGTATCGCGTGAGATTATACTGAAGTATTAGAAGGAAATCTGGGTTGCGTTGCTAAAATTGAATAGAGAACAGCCAAGAGGAGCTGAGTCATGGGTTTTGTTGTTGTTGTTTAGCTGTGAATCAAAATAGAGATTGAAGACAGGTTCAGAGAGGATAGTCATAATCAATCAAACTAAGTGAAAAGCTATTATTCCCGTAGTATATAAGCCCATTTCAATCACAATACCATTTCACCAGTCAAGCTCGCAACTCCCAATCATTGCCCGCAACACCAACTCAAATCAATTGTACTGATTAAAGCTTATTCTTGTCCGCAGCAAAGATTCATTTTTGTCCGCAACACAAAGCTCAATCCTAGCAATCCAAGCCCGCAGCAAAAACTCATTCTCTTTCGCAAGCCCACAACACCAATTTCGTCCGCAAGCCTATTGTACCTTCCACCATTTAGCCAATTAAGCCTCCAACACAATCCATTTTGTCCCGCAACACCATTTAGCCAATTAAGCCTATTGTTGGTCCGATTATTAGATTGATTTGTCGAAAATTAACGAAAACTTATCCAATCCAATCCGGTTGATTTTAATAATTTGAAACATATGACTTGTATGATCTATCATATATTGTTATATACTTTACCAAATTTCATGTGTTACGAGAACTATGCAATGGATTGTACTAACATGTTTAGTTTTGTTTGCTTTAATTGGATTTCAAATTATTTTTATAAACTTTATTAGAAAAACATTTAGTGAAAAATATATATCAATATATTGTCAAGTTTTTGTAATTTAGCATCATATTCCAGATTTTATAACTTGTAATTATAATTGGTTTTGTAACAAATATTTATATACGTTGTGAATGTGGATTGTAGATGGTGGTAATAATGGGTTTCAAACTCTCGAACTTGTGAAGATTGATTTTAGATTCAAACTTTAATAATTAAACTAGAAAACTTAAAACAAAGTTGGTATCAAAACTAAAAAGGCACTGAGACTCAGGATTCCACCATTAACCAATTAAAGTGATCCAGTCTAATCAATATTCATGAAATTCAATACATTTAAAGTGATTCTAATATGTTTCAAAAGTAGATTTTCAAAGTAACAATTGTAAATCGAAAGTATAGAACATCAAAAAACCTAGGCTAAGCATGCTCTATCAAAAGAAATCACAACTGTTTAATAAAAATCCTTAAATCAATTTTTAATCAAAGCAAATAATCATAAAAGAAATTGCAAAAATCAATTAAAATATAAATATACCATTTTTCTTGGAACAATGGCTTCCTCCGTCGCCTCAGCAAAGGGGTTTAGCTCCTCATATTATTCACTTGCTCAAAATAATGGTTCATGGCTCAAAGTGTTTACAAATGATGAAAAAGGAGAAAAATAAAGAAAACAGTGAGTTTGCAACGTTTATAGGCATTTAGACTCACTGTTATAGAGCAAGGATGAAGATAAATATTGCAAAGCTGAAGATATACATTGCAAATGGATGAAAAAACCGTACTGAGAGGTTGAAGAAACTGTTGTCGTAACCAATGTTCTTCGTGTTCTTCAACAACAATAGAGAAAAATTCTATGAAGTGATTTTTCTCCCGTCTCTTCGCCTCCTGAGCTCTCCCCAGACTCTTTATATCCCTCTGTGTCTTCACCCTTCACTATATATACCACAACAACTCAAATCTCACAGCAATTGATCAAAAATATTCTCATTAACTCGAGAATAATCTTCCTCCAAAACACGGGAATTATTTCCTATTTTATATCCTTCACGCGTTTGCTGGTGTTGACACGCTCTAAACACGTTAAGTTATCATCCCAGAAGTAGTTAAACAAGCATCAACCACATGCAACTCCCAAAATATCAATCAAAATCCTGAAATATCCTCGCGTAAAAACACTTGCTATATTGTGAGTAAACTTCCTTTTTTTTTATTATGATTCGAAAACACATACCACCCATGTTTTGTTGTAACATGTTGGTATCAAACCAAATCAACCAAAAACTCCGACTAAAACTCTCCCAAAATCAATCCAGAAATGTTCGCAGTTTGAAGAAATATTTTCCCGCTAAAATTTAGTTCAAATATGAAGAAGAAAGGGTGATATAAATCCAAAACATGGGTGCCTTTATCAGCTAGGGGCCCCTTATCTAAATAAGGGGTGTCTTTAGTAATTTTCCGGGTGCCTTTATAACTTTTCGACCCGATTTTCCTAACAATGTTTATTTCCCAAAAACACCTACAAACATATAAAATAATGCAATTAGTACAAAAATGAGCATTAACAAAATATAGAATTGTGATAAAATAGATACACAAATGTGTCTATCAAATACCCCCAAACTTATTATTTGCTAGTCCTCGAGCAAATCTAATCTACAAAATCCTAAATCATTGTCACAGGCATCGCGATTGCACTTAGTGTGTGTAACAAGCCTTTGAACCCATATGTGTCCCTATCGGACGAGTTTTGTCTCGTGAGGGTTTACAAGAGATATATCCACAAAACCTTTACTCCAAACTCTAGCTACTTGTGAATGATTGAGGGTAAACACTAGACAAGCTATTTAGTTTTCTTTGGCTATGGGAATCATTACCCTATATGAGTCTAATTGTTGTACACGAGTTTGCATTCAGCATACTAAAATTCATATATAAGAAAACAAAGCTCTACTTAGATAGTCGTTCATCCACGATACTCAAAAACAATCAAAGTTCAATCACATGAATAAATTTAGAATAGGGATATAGAGATGATGAAGTTTACACTTGTTGACTAAGGTGAACGGTGTTTCCCGTATCTGTCTGAAGGTCGCCGCCAGGATGAATTCTAATAGATTGAGATACGCTCCCACTGGTCTTAATCCTTATAATAATATCGACTCAGCTGGTATATACAAGGGCTCCATCGATCGATTTATTGAAAATAAAACAATTATTATTAAATATACTGACAACATGATTGGATCAATTTGAATCCAAGCGCATGCTTCTTATCAGCATCTTACATGATAGTTCTCATGGATCCTGCGTTCCACGCTTGCTTAGGCGACGGAGACAGGGAAAACACATACATATTGCTATCAAAGTGTAAATACTTTTTTTTTTGAAACAATACAATAATTGGGCTTGATCTCAATCACTCTACTTCAAATCAACGACGATAACAAGTCGATACTAGTGCCCAACCAATTCACTTAGAGAAACACAAAATTGCAAAAATAAAAGCAGAAGGTGATATGGTCATGATGATTCCGAGATATGGTGACGACTATCATATTATTTCTAACACCTGAGCTTTGTCCTTTTATGAATAGACCATTTAGCTGGGCACACCAATTCTTATAGATAAGACCATCTACCTATAATGGTTAGTGTCACCCTGAATTGTTCACAAGTTTCTAAAGTTTGGAGTTTTATTATTTCAACTAAAAGTTTATCCCTTACCCCCAAACTTAAACCTAACGTTGTCCTCAATGTTTCAAATTAAAACGCAATACCAAAATATAGGTAACTAGAGGAAAGAGGTAAGTCAAAAAGATAGTACCTGGATGAAGCGTAACAATCCTTCTATGGAGAAAATAAAACAAAAACCTACAAAAACTTACTAATATACTACAACATCCTTGATAGTCAATCAAGTTAAGTAGGGTCCTCCAGAGGCACCTCCTCAACATCACCTGCAGGAAAAGATTCTAAAATGGGTTTCAATCTCTGACCGTTAACCTTTGAAGAACTACTACCATCCAGTGTCTCAATCTCAATAGCACCATGAGGAAAAACAGAGCAAACTATAAAAGGACCCGTCCACCGAGAGCGTACCTTTCTAGGGAATAAATGCAAATGGGTATCATACAGAAGAACTTTTTGACCTAGAGAAAATGACTTTCTTAAAATATTTTTATCATGCACAAGTTTCATTTTGTTCTTATACTCCTTAGCACTATCGTATGCATCTCTACGAATCTCGTCCAACTCATTAAGCTGGAGCTTCCTGTGAGCTCCTGCCTTGTCAAGCGAAAAATTAAGTTGCTTTACAACTCAATATGCTTTATGACCTATCTCGACGGGCAGGTGACATGCCTTGCCAAAAACTAGACCATAAGGTGACATTCCAATAGGGGTCTTAAACGCAGTATAGTTAGCCCATAAGGCATCAGTAAGCCTCAATGACTAGTCTTTCCGATTAGGATTAACTGTTTTCTCTAAAATATGTTTTATCTCCTTGTTGGAAACCTCTAATTAACCACTAGTCTGTGAGTGGTATGGGTAGCTACTTTGTGGGTAATACCATATTTCTTTATTAAAAGCCTAAATGGTCGATTACAAAAGTGTGACCCTCCATCACTAACGGTGTACCAAAACGTGCAAATATGTTATCATTCAAAAACTGGACCACAACCTTGTGGTCATTTGTTCTACATGAAACCGCCTCAACCCACTTAGATACATAGTCGATAAGGATATAAAAATAACCAAAAGAATTAGGAAAATGACCCATAAAATCAATGCCCCACACATCAAATACCTCAATAACTAGAATAGGTTTCAAATGCATCATATTTCTACGAGAAATGGTTCATAACTTTTGGCAACGCTCACAAGTAACACAGTAACGATAGGTGTCTTTAAACAACGAAGGCCAGTAGAATCCACAATGCAACATCTTAGCAACAGTTTCCTTTGTACTAAAATGACCCCCACAAGCATGATCATGACAAAAGGAAATAATACTGGACAGGTCACTCTCAGGTATACATCTCCTAATAATCTGGTCTGGACAATAATTAAACAGATAAGGATATCCCAAAAGAAATGCTTAACCTCGGCTAAAAACCTAGAACGATCTTGTTTACCCCAATGTTGGGGCATTCGACCAGTAACAAGATAGTTCACTATATTCGCATACCAAGGTAATTGGGAAACAAGGAAAAGTTGTTTATCAGGAAAACTATCCCTCACAGGAGGGGAATCATCAGGGGAATCAAAAACAAGCCTAGACAAGTGGTCTACTACTATATTTCCTGCACTTTTTTTGTCTCTAATTTCTAGAGAAAATCCTTGTAACAAAAGGATCCATCTAATCAATAGGTTAGTATCCCTCTTGGACAGAAGGTACTTCAAAGCAGCATGATCAGTAAAGACTATGACCTTAGAACCTAAGAGATAAAATCTAAACTTGTCTAAGGAAAAAACAATGGCTAACAACTCCTTCTATGTGGTAGTGTAGTTCAGTTGGGCATCATTCATAGTTTTACTAGCATAGTAAATCACATGAAGTAATTTGTTTTCTCGTTGACCTAGCACAACACCAATAACATAATCTGAAGTATCATACATGATTTCAAAGGGTAGGTTCCAGTTAGTGGGTAAAGTCTTAAGCTTCTCAAAAGCCTCTAAACAAGCATCATCAAAGACAAACTTAGCATCTTTTGCAAGCAAATTGCAAAGAGGCTTAGAGATCAAGCTAAAATCCTTAATGAATCGACGATAAAAACCTGCATGCCCTAAGAATTACATAATATCTATTACGGTTTTGGGAATCTATAAATTCTTAATAAGATCAACTTTGGCTTTGTCTACCTCTATACCCTTAGAAGATACAATGTTCCCTAAAACAATTCCTGAGCGAACCATAAAATGACATTTTTCCCAATTAAGCACTAAATTCTTTTCCTTACATGTAGTCAACAATAATGTCAAATGATGCAAGCACTCATCAAAAGATGAACCAAATACTGAAAAATCATCTATAAAGACCTCAAAAAACCGTTCTACCATGTTATAAAATATGTTCATCATGCAGCATTGAAAAGTAGCGAGTGCATTGCACAACCCGAAAGGCATGCATCTATACGCAAAGGTACCAAAGGGACATGTAAAACTAGTTTTCTCTTGGTCTTCTGGGGCAATAACAATCTGATTATAACCAGAGTAGCCATCTAACAAACAATAATGACTATGTCCAGATAATCGCTCTAGCATTTGGTCGATGAAAGGAAGGGGAAAGTGGTCCTTCCTTGTGACCTTGTTCAATTTTCTATAGTCAATACAAACACGCCACCGCGTGGTCACTCGGGTTGGGATAACTCATTGTTATCATTTTGGACTATAGTGATACCTGATTTCTTTGGAACAACCTGAACGGGGCTGACCCACTTATTGTCTGAAATGTGGTAGACAATATTCGCATCTAATAACTTAAGCACCTAAGTTAGAACTACTTCTTTCATGTTAGGGTTCAGTCGACATTGCATCTCCCTAGAAGGTTTGGTGTACAAACCGTAGAACTTATACCCTTAATGTATGCTATGGTCCACCCTAAAGCTTCCTTGTTGTCTTGAAGTACGGTCACTAGCCTACTTTCCTGATCACTATCCAAGTTGGATGCTACAATTATAGGCAAAGTCTCAGATGGGCCTAAAAACACATATTTCAAAGTATCTGGCAATGGTTTGAGGTCCAACTTATGAGGCTAGTCTAAAGAAGGAATTAAGGTAGAATTAGAAACTGGTAGTGATTCGAACTTAGCTTTCCATATATTAGTATCTAACACAGGGGTAGAGTCTAACATAGCATTTACTTGATCAATGGTGCTATCATCATCAAATCTAAGCCGAAATGGGATAGGCAACTCTTTAATGGATCTTCAGATAAGATGTTTGGTAATGACTCCTGAAATAATGTTCCTATCATGTTCACCTCTTCAATGCACGTGTCATCTGATGAGATTTTAATATAGTGGTAAAAAGGGTTTGATTCTCAGACTTGTGAGGATTTGATTTCTAGATCTAATTTTTAATGACTAAAAATAAAAAAGATTAAAACAAACTTGATTTCCAATTAATGGGAAGAACTAGGGTTGATGATTCCACTTTTAACCAATAACTCAAGTAATAAAATCGTACAATTCTTGTATTTAGTTTAATCAAAACATTGCCAAAGTTAGGTTTTTGAAAGAATAATTGTAAATCGAAGCATGAGGCATCAAGAGTTTAAAACTAAGCATGACCCATCAAAAGAAAACACAATTATTTGAGAAAAACCATTTTTTCTATTTTATTCAAAGCAATCAATAATAAAAGAATTGTAAAATAGATAGATAAAATAGAAGTTACCACTTAATTATTGGAGAAAAAGCTTCCTCCGTCGCCCCAGTAATGGGGATTAGTTCATTGTATTGGAAACACACTCAAAATAGATTTTCATTGCTCAAAAAGTGCTTACAATGGTGAAAGAGAAGTAACACATGAATTTTGAGACGTTTATAAAGTTATAGAGAAGTGTTCTCTGTGTTACAGAAGAAAGAAAAGGGAACAGAAGAAAAGAACGGACTGTATATGCAGCAGGAATACGACTGCTTCGGCAGCTGAAGATACGACTGAAACAGTGACAGAAAGACAGTTCAACGACAGTCTTATGTTCTTCCTCTTAGCAGCAGAAAGCTTTTCTTCGGTGGTCTCTGCTGCCTCTCCCCTCTTTTACCTTCTCTCTCCAACTGCCCTACTCCTCTACGCCTCCACCTACTTCCTTTTCTATCTTTGTTCCCCTACTCCTCCGTCTCTCCTGAAACTTTTTCTTCATTCTCTATTTATACCAACCTATCCAATCTTTCCCACGTGCTCTGCCACATCCTCCCTTCTTTTGTTGATTTTCAGAAAAAGCAAAAGAAATTTTGATGCCAACCTTTTTTCACTCTGTATCTCTCATCATCTGGTCCTCACTCACCACTATACACACCCAATCTAGCGTGAATGATTCTAACGTGATGTACACGTCTAACCAGCAACTCACTTTCTTTTACTTTATACGCTTCACCACCAGTACCCAGGACTAAGACACGTCCCTTACTCTCTCTCAACTCTAGAAAGTCCACCAATTATCCCTTTTATCCATCTTTAGTTTATAGCTTCGGATTTTGTGCGAACCACCTATAAAATAATAAAATGGTAAAACTGATACAATTGTGAGTACTAATAAATACAAATTAAAAGGTAAATATGTAAGAATTATGACCCTATCATCATCTGGCTCAGGGGGTTTCTAATATTGAAAATATTCAGCTCAATAGTCATATTACCAAAAGATAATTCATAATACCATTTCGACAGTTAATGATCACATTAGATGTAGCTAAAAGCGGGCGACCTAATAGCACAAGTATCTGGTTTTTTAGGTCAGGAACAAGTTGGGTATCTAGGATAACAAAATCCACAGGATAAATAAATCTATCGACCTCAATAAGAACATCCTCGACAATACCACGGGGAATTTTCACAGACCTATCAGCTAACTGAAGTGTTATCTTGGTAGGTTTTAAGTCAACAAGTCCTAACTGGAGGTACACATGGTACGGAAGTAAGTTCACACTAGCCCCTAAGTCAAGTAACGCTTTCTCTACACGGTAGTTACCTATTGTGCAAGAAATGGTAGGGGAACCTGGGTCTTTGTACTTAGGAGTTGTGTTGAACTCACATGACTAGCTATAAAGGTTTTTTTTTGTATACTAATATTTCGCTTTCGCGTACAAAGATCTTTAAGGAACTTGGCATAAGTAGGAATCTGCCTAATTGCATCTAATAAAGGAAGATTGATGTTGACTTGCTTAAAAATCTCCAATATATCATTAAAGTTGGATTCCTTCCTAGTTGATACTAGAAGTTGTGGGAATGGGGTTTTGGGCACAAAATCGGGCTCAACGGGAACCGCATTGGACTCTTTATGGACTTTATTAGTCTCTCTTACTACAGGCGCAAAAGGGTGAACTACAACATGTTCACTATCGGGCAAGGTTACCTTATTGTCTACCACTCTACCACTCCTAAGGGTTTTAATTTAATTCACATGATTTGATGATTTCTCACCAGAAGATAACTCATGAACTTCTCTAGGGTTGGGTTGTGGTTGATGATGTGGTTGTAGATTACGATAAGAAAGGTTTCAAACTCTCGAACTTGTGAAGAATGAATTTATATTTTAATAAACCAATTTTTAAACTAAAAATATGCACAAAAGATGAAAATAATATTCACAAATTATTGAGGTTATGGATTTCACCATTAACCAATTAAAGTGATTCAGTCAACTCAATATTCATGCAATTCTTTCGTTTAATTTGATTCTAAAATATTGCAACAAGTAGATTTCTAAAATAACAATTGTATAACAAAAGCATGGAACATCAAAACACTTAAGCTAAGCATGTAATATCTAACGGAATCACAACTGCTTAATAAAAATCATTAATCAAAATTTGAACCATGGCAAATAATCATAAAAGAAATTGCAAAAATTAATTAAAATAGAAATGTACCACTTTTATTGAAACAATGGCTTCCTCCGTCACCTCAGCAAATGGGGTTTATCTCATCATGCTCAAGACACTCTCACAAGATAAGTACATGGCTCAAAGTGCTTAAAAATAATGAGAAAGAATGAAAATAGTGAAAACAGTGAGTTTGCAACGTTTATAAACGTTACAGACTCACTGTTACTGAGAGTTAACTGTTTTCTGTAGCCAAATGTTGCAAACTTTTTGCCACAAAATCTTCAAACTTTTGCAACTTTTCTTCATCTTCTTCATCATGATCATCACGAGCAGAATTTATGGATTCTTGATTATGAGCTTATGGTCTCTCCAGACCCGCCCAAAACTCTTGTACACCTCTCCTATTTATACTACATTAATCAGCATCCCTAAACCTCGTGAAAATCCTCTCTCTTTTAATGATTTAATCTTCACAGGCTTTTGAATATCATCGAGAATATTTGTAAACCCATGATCCTGATTTAACTCGATTCTGATTTTATTTTCTTCTTCTCACTGGTTCTGTTGATTTTGTTTCTTATTCGGACATGAAAATAATATCTCTTCTTTACACATGATCAAACGTAATATCCCGAGAGAATTTATCTTAACGTGATTAACTTGCTTCACGTGATAAATCTTTGTACAACTCTTCCTTTTGATAAGGAAAGAATATCTGGGTCATAAAACCAATCAATTCTCGTCCAAATCTCAAAATCAGACTCAAAATTTGGTAGAAAAATGTTCCCGCCAAAAATTTAATTTGAAATGTAGGAAGTGGGTGCCCTAAACCAAAGAATGGGTTCCTTTATAACTTCTTATGGGTGCCTTTATCAATTTAGTGGGTGCCTTTATAAATTTTTATCCAACTGTTTCCACACTTATTAATTCTCCAAAAATACCTACAATTACATAAAATGACACAATTAGTACACAATCGAGCTTTAACAATATATAAATTGGGAACAAATTAGACACATAAATGTGCCTATCAAATACCTCCAAACTTATATTTTGCTAGTCCTCGAGCAAAACTAATTTAAAAATATAAAATCCTAACTCACTTTCGCAGGAATCGCGACTACATTTAGCATATGTAATAAGCCTTTAAACCTGTAGGTGTCCCTATCGGACGAGTTTTGTCTCGTGAGGGTTTACAAGAGGTGTACCAACAAAACCTTTTACTCCAAATTCTAGCTATCTGTGAACGATTTAGGATAGACAGTAAACAAGCTATTTAGTTGGCATACTAAATTTCTTCGGCTATGGGAATCATTACCCTATATGAGTCCAATTGTTGTACACGAGTTTGCACTCAGCGTACTAAAATTCATATAAAAATGCAACTCTACTCAAATAATCATTGAACATCTAAAGCTGGATAAAAATTCACATTGCTCGAAATCAATCAAATTCAAACACAGTGATATATTAGAAAATGGATATAGAAGTATGAATGGTGCATATGTTGACTAAGGTGAACGATGTTTCCCAAAATATTAGAATAAAGTCCGGCTGGATGCTCCTATTTTTATTATTATATACATTTTTTATTTTTATTTTTTATTTTTTTTATGACTACATGATTATATCTTTTGAATCTAAGGCATGCTCCTTTTCAGCAGATTACATGATAGTTTCCATGGATCCTGCATTCCACGCTTGCTTAGGCGACGGAGATAGGGAAAACACACACATATTGCTATCAAAGTATCAATTTTCAGGTTTTTTTTCCAACAAAAATAAAATTCTAACACATCGGAGCTACGACCTTATGGCAATACTAGGGCCCCACCAAATCACTTAGAGAAACATAAAATTGCAAAAACAAAAATAGGAAGTGATATGGTTATGATGATTCCGAGATATGCTTGTTCAATGATTATCATGCTATTTCTAACACCTGAGTGCATTCAGATATGAATAGACCATTTAGCTGGGGACACCAATTCCTATAGACAAGAACTATGTTTCCATCTACCTAAAATGATTAGTGTCATCCTGAATTGTTCACAAGTTTCTAGGCTATGGAGTTTCAAAATGCAACTAAAAGTTTCTCCCATACCCCCAAACTTAAATCTAACATTGTCCTCAATGTGCTAAAGATGAATGATTAAATATATGAACAAGGAGAAACTGTTACTAATCGAAGGAAACGAGTTAAGGAAATATATTACCATGTCGCATGAGCATCGGTTACCTCCCAAGAAGTGCTAAGTTTAAAGTCTTCAGCCAGACTAAGAAAAAATTAGTCACCTCATAAAATCATAAAGCAATAATCGGAACAACTGTGGGTCTTCTGAATAAAACAATATTATCCAAAATAGAAGGAAATTAAAGCAGGACCAGAAAGTGAACAAACCGAGTCCAACCTTATCCCTATCTAGTGTTTTGTTTATGACAACTACATCTAGTTGAGGTTAAGGTTCGGGCTCTATGAAAGGGTCTAGATAAATCTCTTTAAGCTGAATTTCCCCATAGGCAGGATCCGAGGGATCAGGTTGTAGAGTATGGAAAAACTCAAATAATAAACTTAAGACACATAATAATAACTTGAATAATTGTGGATCCTCTAAGTCAATCATATTTGACCCACACAGTTGACTACTCTTAAAATGGTGGTCATTCTTAAGCAAATGTGTCTATTCTAATTTCCTAAAGTATTTAGGCTTAGTCTTAAAACTTAATAACTGACACATTTGAAATTCAAACGTTCCCACATATGAAAGAAAAAATTTTGGTGGGAAAACAAAGTCAATCTTGGTATTATTTCTTAGGTGAACCACATCGACCAGAGGATGGGTTTCTAACAACTGAATTTCTTTTTGGACATGATTAGGTTCGGTAAACAGTTCTAGAAGATAGTCTCTTAATATGGTAGAGGCACAAACATCAAGTCCCAAGTGAGGGACATTTAAAAGAGTAAAAGGTAAAACACAGGGAGAATGATAATCACCCCCAAACTTAGAATTTTGGGTGTCTCTAGATAGACTAGTCACAATTTCTGTAATTTTTAGATCATCAGATTCCTGAAAATGGTCAATTGCTTCTTCTAAGTTATAATCAGGTGGTGCAGTCTCACTCACATTTAAGATTTCTACGAGTTTATCTTCTTCGTTTGAGACTGTTGTCCCTGAATCGTTGGACTCTAAAACACTAGTCTCGGAATAGACTCGTTCCTCTAAACCATAGTCGTCTTCATAATAATGAGGAAATATTTCACTGTTTATAACAATGCTATCTCTAGTTAAATCCCTTTCCTCTTGAATAGGTGAATAATCATTATATTATTAGGATCGGAACTAGAGACATCATTATTATCGTGAAACTCAATTGTTGTGAGAATTTCCTCATCTATGACTATGGATTACAATTTCCTCATCAAAAGTATCCTCATCATCATAATAATATGAAGATGATTGAACCTTATCTAAATAAATAATGTCTTCGATTCTATCCTCGTCCTCTAAATAAGGTAAATATTCATCATTATTATCAAGGGTAAAAGTGGAAACACTGTATTGGTAATTAAGATCATTTTGAGCAATATTATTCTTTGCAGAAATTTCATTCATACTTAATACGAACCTATTTCTATCCTCAGTCATCTCCTTTATGATTCTTCTTGTATCCTCAGTTAACTCCTTTGTATTCTTAGCCAACTCCTTGACGGAATTCTCTATGGAAACAACTAGATCAAAGGATTGCTAGGTCGTAACTGCTCGTGTGATTCTTCTATAAGAGGAGTTGGACTACTAATTTTTCCCCCATAATTAATATGAACCTTCTTGTATCCTCAGACAACTCTTGACGGAATTCTTTAGAGAAATAACTAGATCATAAAGATGGCTAGATCCTAACTGCTCGTATGATTCTTCTAGAGGCATGATAGGTTCACTATAAGTACTAGATTGCACCTTCTTAAGGGCATCCCTCCAAGACAAAGAACTTGAATTTTGCTAATTTTCATGTCCATAAGATGGGTGTATGTATGAATAGTAATTGGGATCACCTTGGTATGAGCAATAACCTCCAAAAGGTTGGTGGTGGTCCCGACTACTATCCACACCAAGTTGATAGTACGGATAATGTCTATTTTGAAATTCAATATGATATTCATTGTATTGGTCCTCATAATACCAGTTCGACATTTTCTAACAAAAACTTCCTAATATATTTACAAAAGTAAACTCTAAAAATAAATCCTACCGAAAGGGGTTCTAAACGAACACAAACAAGGCCGACTCAACCAAATCAAACCTACTGAATCTAGCAAACAAAAAGCATGATGGCTCCACTTAGATTGTTTCTAGACAAGCTTCTATTCTTACAAAAGGCACTAGTTACAGTTTTAACAAACCTCTTAGAACGATCCGAATTAGATTAAGTCGTAGAAAAACAGGATAAGCTCTAAGGAGCTTTGATAACCCTGTCTCTTTGGCACTTTTCCCTGGGTTACAAGGCGGCTCTAATCAACTTAAAATAATCTTCTTGAACCTTGAGTTAGGCTAATAAAGTAACCAATACATTCATTTTGAATGATTTTCTAATAAGCTCGTTACCCTATAGGTCTCTTTGTAGTCAAATTTTAGGCTTAGGTTCGCGTTAGGTAACGTGTTCCAAAGGCGGGCAAGAAGGAAACGGTGATGAAATCCGTGTCCTTATCTTATATGGCCATTCCTTTCCCTTTACTAGAAAATTAATTCCGTATTCAAGTCCTCAACATATATGCATTACGAAGGAATACAGGAAACCCACTGATAGCGGATTCGTGGGTGGTTAGAGTCTTACCTCTCGTACCAGACGGGGGATGAATCGGTTGTAGTCGACTCAGGCCACCGACTCCTATGTCAGTGTACGAACCCGAGGGGCCGAGACAATATCGTAATTGTCGTCCTTCCCTGTTACAGTTTATATTTAAATACCCTTCCGTAGGGTTTTAAAAAAATTAATAATAAAGTTCAAAAGTTCAAAGTCCAAGGTCCAAAAATAAGAAAAAATAAAAATGCCTAAAATAATTACAAAAATAATAAGAGTTTTCCTAATACAATTTTCTAAAAAGAAAAATAAAAACCCTAAAAAATAATTAACTAAAAAAAAATCTTGTCTTCTTTTTCCGTTCTTTTCGCTTTGTCTTTGACTCCAAGTCTTTAATCAATTAATATAATCTTTAGCTCCAATTTCTTTTTGACCCAAAACCTGTAATACAAAGAAAATACCCAAAAACATAAAATTGAACAAATAAAAATAAATAAAATAAAAATCTACCTAAACTAATTAGCCTAAAAAAATCTAAAAACAATTCTAAAAACAAGTCCCCGGCAGCAGCGCCAAAAATTGATGTGGTTGTAGATTGCGGTAAGAAAGGTTTCAAACTCTCGAACTTGTGAAGACTGAATTTAGATTTTAATAAACTAATTTTTAAACTAAAAATATGCACAAAAGATGAAAATAATATTCACAAATTACTGAGGTTAAGTATTTCACCATTAACCAATTAAAGTGATTCAATCTACTCAATATTCATGCAATTCTTTCGTTTATTTTGATTCTAAAATATTGCAACAAGTAGATTTCTAAAATAAAAATTGTATAACAAAAGCATGGAACATCAAAGCACTTAATCTAAGCATGTACCATCTAACGGAATCACAACTGCTTAACAAAAATCATTAAATCAAATTTTGAACCAAGGCAAATAATAATAAAAGAAATTGCAAAAATTAATTAAAATAGAAATGTACCACTTTTATTGAAACAATGGCTTCATCCGTCACCTCAGCAAATGGGGTTTATCTCATCATGCTCATGACACTCTCACAAGATAAGTACATGGCTCAAAGTGCTTAAAAATAATGAGAAAAAATGAAAATAGTGAAAACAGTAAGTTTGCAACGTTTATAAACGTTACAGACTCATTGTTACTGAGATTTAACTGTTTTCTGTAGCCAAATGTTGTAAACTTTTTGCCACAAAATCTTCAAACTTTTGCAACTTTTTCTTCATCTTCTTCATCATGATCATCACGAGCAGAATTTCTTGATTCTTGATTATGAGCTTCTGGTCTCTCCAGACTCGCCCAAAACTCTTGTACACCTCTCCTATTTATACTACATCAACCAACATCCCTAAACCTCGTGAAAATCCTCTCTCTTTTAATGATTTAATCTTCACAGGCTTTTGAATATCATCGGGAATATTTGCAAACCCATGATCCTGATTTTCTTCCTGATTTAACTCGATTCTGATTTTATTTTCTTCTTCTCACTGGTTCTGTTGATTTTGTTTCTTATTCGGACATGAGAACAATATCTCTTCTTTACACAGGATCAAACGTAATATCCCGAGAGAATTTCTCTTAACGTGATTAACTTGTTTCACGTGATTAATCTTTGTACAACTCTTCCTTTTGATAAGGAAAGAATATCTAGGTCATAAAACCAATCAATTCTCGTCCAAATCTCAAAATCAGATTCTCAAAATTTGGTAAAAAGTGTTCCCGCCAAAAATTTAATCTGAAATGTAGGAAGTGGGTGCCCTGAACCAAAGAATGGGTGCCTTTATAACTTCTTATGGGTGCCTTTATAACTTTTTATCCAACTTTTTCCACACTTATTAATTCTCCAAAAATACCTACAATTACATAAAATGACACAATTAGTACACAATCGAGCTTTAACAATATACAAATTGGGAACAAATTAGACACATAAATATGCCTATCAGTTGACTCGGGAACTTTCATTTTTCTCTTTCTCTTAAAGACTCAGCATTTGACCAACCTGGGTTTCTAAATTGGAAATAGCCTGATTGTTAGCCTGAACAATCTTTTGACTTTCTTGTAAACTTTGATTGACAAACTGCTGAAAGTCTTTAGTGTTATGAGTTAATGAGGCGATAGACTCTACTAAACTCATGATCGTCTTATCTATCAGATTCTGAAGTTGTGCTGGTCCAAAAGGATTCTTAGTATAACCAAAACCTGTGGGAACCTGAGGGTTACTAGACTGACCTTGGTTATGGCCCTTATACCAAGAAAGGTTTGGATGGTTTCTTCAACCAGGGTTATAGGTTTCTGAATATGGGTCAAACTTCTAGCGCTTATCATATCTAGTGTTATTTTAAAGAGCATGGGCTTGCTCTTCAACAGTCTGTCCTTCCCAAAATGACTTGGGCTCTATTCCACAACTAGATTGACTCAATTCTAAGGCTTCTAACCTTTTTTCAATAACTGCAATTTTGGCATCTGATTCAAGAATTCCATCTACCCTATTGACTTTACCTCTGCTCAGTAAAAAATTTCTATGAGGTTCCTTACTACATTCCCATTGCTGGGTCTTCTCGCCAATTTCATTCAAAAATGTCATTGCCTCATCAACAGTTTTACTATCAAAACTCCATGTACACAATGACTCGTCCATGGTCGTCGTCGGATAATCTAGCCCTTCATAAAAGATCTGGACTAGTCTAGCCTTTTCTAAACCGTGATGGGGACATTGTATCAATAAATCATTGAACCTTTCCAAATACTTATACAAAGATTCCCCTTCTTGCTGCACAAATGTGGAAATCTCGTGCTTAATAGATGATGTTTTGTGCCTAGGGAAAAATTTAGATAAAAAGGCAGCGGTAAGTTCTTCATATGTTTCGATAGATTCAGATGGCAAACTATATAACCAAGATTTGGCCTTGTCTCTCAGGGAAAAAGGAAATAACCTAATTTTCAAAGCTTCATCAGACAAGTTGTAAATTCTTAGGGTACTACATATTTCTTCAAATTCCCTGTGAAACTAGGGGTTTTCATATTTTTTTCCTAAAAAGATTGGGAGCATTTGTATGGTCCCAAATTTTAACTCATAGTTTGCTTGAGTTTCAGTTAACTTGATACATGATGGACGAGATGTTCTAGTGCGATCCAACAAATATTTTAAAGTTGCCATTTCTGGCACAGATGGAAAACTAGGAATAACTTCCTCACTAAGAGACAAATTCTCAAAACTAAAGTTTCCAAAAATCGGGCTCTCAAAAGAAGGGTTTCCTAAACTCTCAATTTCAAAGACAGAGTTTCTATTCTCGTCACTGATCAAACGACCAATAGAATCTCTTCTCTAGGCACGCTCACTGAAGGCTTTAGGCGGCCTGTGCATGAAATTAAATAACTCCTAATTGGAAGGGAATTCTAAACAAACACAAACAAGGTCGACTCAACCAAATCAAACCTATTGAATCTATCAAACAAAAAGCATGATGGCTCCACTTAGATTGTTTCTAGACCATCTTCTATTTTTCCAAAAGGCAACTAGTTACAGTTTTAACAAATCTCTTAGACCGATCTGAATTAGATTAAGTCGAATAGAAACAGGATAAGCTCTACGGAGCTTTGATAACTCCTCTTTGGCAACGTTTACTTGGGTTATAAGGCGGCTCGAATCAACTTAAAATAATCTTCCTGAACTTTAAGTTAGGCTAACAGAGTAACCAATACATTCCTTTTGAATGACTTTCCAATAAGCTCAATACCCTATCGGTCTTCTTTCTAGTCAAATTTTAAGGATTAGGTTCGCTTTAGGTAACGTGTTCCTAAGGCGGGCAAGAAGGAAACGGTGGTGAAATCCGAGTACTTATCTTATATGGTCAGTCCTTGCTCTTTACTAGAAAATAAATTCGTATTCAGTTTTTCAACATATATGCATACGAAGGAATACAGTAAACTCACTTGCAGGGGATTCATGGGTTGGTCGAGTCTTACCTCCCGTACCAGACGGGGGATGAATCGGTTGTAATCGACTCAGGCCACTGACTCCTGTGTCAGTGTACGGACCCGAGGGGAAAAGATAATATCGTAATTGTCGTCCTTCCCTGTTGCAGTTTATTTTCAAATTACCCTTCCGTAGGGTTTAAAAATAATAATAATGTCCAAAGTCCCAAAATAAAGTCCAAAAGTGTCCAAAAATAAAAGAAAAAATTACAAAAATAATAAAAGATTTCCTAATACAATTTCCTAAAACAAATAAAATCTAAAAATAGAATTTTGTCTTATTTTCCGTTCTTTTAGCTTTAACTTTTAACTCCAAGTCTTTAATCACTAAAATCTTTGGCTCAATTTCCTTTCAATCCAAAATTCAAATCATGTATCAAAAAGATAAATAACCAAAGAAACGTAAAATAGAACAAAGTAAAAATAATACTAAAAATAAAAATAAAAACCTACAAATAAATCTAAAACTCTAAACATAAAGACAAGTCCGCGTCGGCGGCGCCAAAAATTGATGTGGATTATAGATGGTGTTAATAATGGGTTTCAAACTCTCGAACTTGTGAAGATTGATTTTAGATTCAAACTCTAATAATTAAACTTGAAAACTCAAAACAAAGTTGGTATCAAGATTAAAAAGGCACTGAGACTCAGGATTCCACCATTAACCAATTAAAGTGATTCAGTCTAATCAATATTCATGCAGTTCAATACATTTAAAGTGATTCTAATATGTTGCAAAAGTAGATTTTTAAAGTAACAATTGTAAATTGAAAGTATAGAACATCAAAAACCCTAGGCTAAGCATGCTCTATCAAAAGAAATCACAACTGTTTAATAAAAATCCTTAAATCAATTTTTAATCAAAGCAAATAATCATAAAAGAAATTGCAAAAATCAATTAAAATAGAAATATACCACTTTCTTGGAACAATGGCTTCCTCCGTCGCCTCAGCAAATGGGTTTATCTCCTCATATTAATCACTTGCTCAAAATAATGGTTCATGGCTCAGAGTGTTTACAAATGATGAAAAGGGAGAAATAAAGAAAACAATGAGTTTGCAACGTTTATAGGGGTTACAGACTCACTGTTACAGAGCAGGGCTGAAGATAAATGTTGCAAAGCTGAAGATATACATTACAAATGGGTGAAAAAACCGTGGCTGAGAGGTTGAAGAAATCGTTGTCGTAGCCAATTTTCTCCCTTCTCTTCGCTTCCTGAGCTCTCCCCAAACTCTTTATATCCCTTTGTGTCTTCACCCTTCACTATATATACCACAACAACTCAAATCTCGCAGCAATTGATCAAAAATATTCTCATTAACTCGAGAATAATCTTCTTCCAAGTGAGTGGTTATAATCTTTGCATGTTCAAGTTTGACCTGCACTATTTCCTCCACCTCTTTTCTTCCTTAGAGCAATCACAATGGGTCGACTAGAGTAAAAGATCAAAGACTAAAAGTTTTAGTCTTTGGTCCGGCCCAAGAACAAACATGTATAGTCGGGCGGTGTTCTAGCGATGCGCATGGTATCAGGCGGTGTCCCAGCGATGCGCTTGGAAAGACGGACGAAATCCTAGGATAACACTTGCGCGAGACGGAATCCTAGCGTAACGCTCGATGTGGGGCGAAATCCTAACGTAACGCCTGGTAGTGAACGGTATCCTAGGACCACGCCCAAGAGACGGGCGGTGTCCCAGAATCACGCTTGATGGGACGAAGTGCTAGCATAACGCCTGAAGGAGTTGTACATGTGCGAAGTTACTGTGTGGGATGAATAGGACGGGCGGTGTCCTAGCGCCCCGCCTGGGATTCCAGGCGAGTTGCTAGCACCCCGCCCCATTCAAATGTGGAATACCAAAACACATTCAAATGTAAAAATTTGCTAGACATTTCCCACCAAAAACATTTAAACTAGCCAAACTATACCAAACCATTTCCAAGCGAATTCCTAGCATCACGCTAGAATTCTTCTTCATGGAACTAACCATGGATAGTAGCCAGGCGCTCTTAGGGGCGCGCCTATAATTGAGCGGTTTCTTAGCATAACGTTTATGTATAGGCGGTATCCTAGGATTACGCCCAGTTGAGGCGGTATTCTAGCGTTGCGCTTGTTAGTGTGCGTTATCCCAGACGCTCGCTCCGCCAGGCGTAGTCCTAAGTTAGCGCCTGAATAGGCGGAGTCCTAGGTTACCGCCCGTGTTTCTAAGCGTTATGCTAGAATGCCGCTTGATTCCAGGCGGTTCACTATGCACCCGCTTAGCATCAGGTGGAACACTACGATACCGCCCGACTAAACCAAGTTTAGTCCGGATTAATTCCCAAATTCCCTCTGCTACATTCAAAATTCTGGACTATCCACTACATTTGGTCGCGCCGCTGCGCTTTACTTTTACCGACTATCCACTAAATTTGCTTTTTACTCCGTGTTTTAATCGCGCCATTGTGGACACTCTTAGGTAACTTTTCCCTTGGTAATTTTCAATAATCTATTAAATGCTTACAAAATGCTGCAATCACTTAGCATGGGTCAGTCTATGTCTCTCTATATACATGTAATTCAGATTGGCTTCTAGCTATTTATTTAGAACCATATAATTTGAAGTTGACAAATGATTCAAGGCTATATTCCAAAATTTTAGAACTAACCATGAAGTAAAAATCAATTACCAATACTAACTCATACTGAAACTAGTAAACATATTCCACAAATATAAAATTAGGAACTTATATTGCGTGACTCGACATTAAACTTATTAGTCAAATTAAGTTACCAAATTAGACACCCAAATTGATTTTTCATTGGGGTATTTTGTCAAATAGATAAAGTCCATGTAAATGAAGTTGTATTTTACAATTTTTACTATACAATTGAAGTTCAATATCAAACAATGAATGAAGAAAAGAAAAATCAACATAAATCATGATTTTGAATGTAAACGTACGTACCGTAGCCCCTATTCAATTTTATATGTAGATTTGATATTAAAATAAAACATCAACTCCTGAATCAAAAAATAGCATGGTATCCCTTTATCTTTGATAAACATCAACTTGAAAGATTATCAAAGCATCTGATAATCTAAACTTGAGGTGGTAATTTCAAAGTTTTCGAATAAGGGAAAACTAAAAACGAAGAAGGTGTAAATTCCAATTTGAGGCCTAAATTTGAAAAATAAAAAAATCATTCAATCAGAGTAAAAAAAGGAGAAGAAGAAGAACATGAAATTCATCAATGAACAAAGAGAGAGAATAAGCAGAGAGATCGTAGAGAGAGCTCGGGTAGAGTAGAAGTTTTCATACTTAAGTTCAATGGATGTTCATAAATAAGAAACATCAAATACGTATTTGCCCCCTCAATTGTTTAATATCTATGATAAAGTGGTGAAAATAAAAAATAAAAAAGCACACGGAGGACTACTTAGTCATTTCCTGTGCAACTGATAAAATAGAACTTTTACATTAATATAGTAAGATAAAAGAAGAAGTAAACAAGAAATAAAAACTACTAATTTCCTTTCTCTCATTAATGTGATTCTCTCTTTTATCTTTATCTTACTACAATTTACTTTAACACGTTATTGGCACCTTGCTTACCAATTGAGCTTTGATCCTTCACAACAAAAAAAAAAGAAGTTATTGGTTCCATCCTAAAATCAAGAAGGATTTTTCAAAAGAAGGTATATTTAATCCCCTTCTTTTTGATTTATTAAGAAATCCATGTCCATTTATTACTATATATGCATGTGCATGTTTCTCCATTTCTTATAAGTGATATATTTGTATTTCTATTTTATACATCACATAATACTATCTCTCCTAATAGTAATAGTTTTATCATTTTTTGTACATAATATATTTACTTTTCATAGTGATGTGTTGTTTGTTTTATTTAGACCAAAAGTAAAAATTCATCTTATTTTGTTGGGATAATTAGACTTTAGGTCCCATTAAATGGTGCATCTTAGTGTTTAGGTCCAAACTTTGTCAGCTTTGAGTTTAGGTCCTGGTCAACTAAAGGACCAACGTTGACCCCGTTGACCCCGTTGACCGTCCAGTTGAGGGTTAAAGAAGTGAAATGACCAACTGAAATCGATTGTTTGAAATATTTACTAACTCTACCACGTTAAACACGTGGCAGAATCTCGACCTTCTATTTTCTAATCGGTAAGACTAACTAGAATGCAAATCTCGACCTTTCCTTAGGGAAAAAAACTCGTGAAACTCGACCTTTCCCTAATAGGAATTAGGGCAGAAAAGAAGGCAGAAATCACCCAATTTCATTACTTCCTGAACTGATTCTCTTTCGTTATCCCCTTTCTTCTTCATTCTCGCCTTCTTCGTCGCGCCAAACTCTCTACAAAAGGAAAAAAATTCAAACCTTTTTGATTTCGTCTTCCTCATTCTTCTTGCATTCAATCTCTATTTACCATTACCAGGTATATATCTTATTTTGTTGGGGGTTTCTTGAGATGGGGTTGTTTAATTCTTGTTTTTTGTTAATGGGTTTAGTTTAATTTTGTTGATAATGGAATTTATTTGGTTTTTGTGGATTAAACAGAACGGTCTCACTTGAGTTTGGGGGTTAGGTTTGGGTTTTTAACATGTGCATTTATTTGTGGTAATGGGTTTATCTGATAGTAGTTGTTCATTTCACCTACTAGATGATACGCCACCACTTCAGAGTAGTCTCGTTCTCGTCCTTATGTTGTCTCTTGTTTGGTCTTTTAGTTTTTTTTTTTCTGTTTTTGAAGCATAATCTTAGTTAAGTGTGTGTCTGCTGCTGCATTTAGTCCTCGCCCAACTTCTCTGCATGTTCTTAATCTATATGTAAAATAAATTATAAATGCGCTCTAAGTTGACCGTGATTTGGTAGTCGATCATAGAGGAAAAACATTGTAATCTTGATTGCTGCACTTAATATCGTGATTTGGTTAAGTAAACATATAAGTTCGTTGGAATGGTGGATTTACAAATTGTAACTTCGGAGAATTTTGAATTGGATGATGCCAATATTGATTCAAAACTTTCATCATTCAAGCTTCTATCCTACTGTTTGGTTCATATATGAGTTTTTGTATCAGCTTGCAGCTTCTTTGGGTCTACGCTTCTACCTCAACATTTACAAGTGCAAGCACATATTGGAGATCGGAGCACACCAGGTAATACTTTTTCTCATGTTTCTTATAGTTATTTACCATTTTGAGAAAATCTGATTTTTGGCCATGGATGCTAGAGAACTGTCTTGGCGAAAACTGATCGAAATTCTAGTTGAAAGTTATATCCATATAGTGAACTGTCTTGCACAACTGCATGATTATTGTTGCATTGATCAACTACCACAAATGAACAGACATGTACATCTTCATCTACAACACCAACAACCAGAGGTGGTAATAAAAGGAAAAGAGGTGTTGCTACAAGAGGCAGAGGAAGTGGAGGTAGAGGTGGAAGCGCAAATTTGGTAGAACTATTCCATCTGAAGTGCCAATACAAAGTGCACAATCCCAGGTAAGTTACATTCTTAAACATTTGTTCTAGATGTATTCTACACTCAACTTTTAATGCAAATTAACTATTGTTGTAGGTACTAAATCCCCAACAAGCTAACAGTCCACCTAATGGAAGAGGTGCTGGAAGAGGTCAGAGAGGTGTTGGGAGAGGTCGTAGAGGTGGTGGACCTTCTATGAGAGGTGGAGGTATCTTTTCTTCAACAACTGACAGTGGCAACAGGCGTAGACTGAAGGATTGGTTGGGCACACCTGAGCAATGGGCAAGTGATGAATGAATATTAGTTTAATTTTAGCTTTTTGTTAGTTAAATTGGTTAAAACAGTCGATCTATTGTTAACTGTACTAGTTAAATTTGCATCATGAAATTTGTTAACTGTTCAACTGGAACAACACCACCATCAGCCATTTTCTAGATTTTAAATTAGTTAATTTTAAACTAGTTAATTAGTTAATTTTAAATTTGTTAATTTTAAACTAGTTAATTTTAAACTAGTTACAGTTAATATATGAGTTTATTATGTTGATTTACAGTTAATGTTATGGTATAATATTAATCACTATGTTGATTTGGTGAAAATGTGATAAATAAGTGAGTTTATTGACCCACTAAATGAACAACCGTTAAGCTTCAACAAACTCTCAATTGTACCCATTTAGTGAAAATGTGATACATATGTGAGTTTATTAATTATTAATTATCCATTAAGCTACATACACTTAGATGGCATAAAACTTAGATTTAACATGATTCCATACACTGGAATAATGCGATTCCATAAAACTTAGATTTAACGGCCGTTAACGGCGTTCCTTCTTTAACCCTTAACTAGACGGTCAACGGGGTCAACTGGTCCTTTAGTTGATCGGGATCTAAACTCAAAGATGGACAAAGTTTGGACCTAAATGCTAAGATGTACATTTAATGGGACTTAAAGTCTAATTATCTCTATTATGTTTCTAACTCATCTTGTGATGTTGTACTTTCTCTTTCTCTTTTACTTTTGAAAATAAAAATAAAACATGATGCATGTATGGATAGTTACCTTTGAAAGATATGAAGTCATTCAACTTGTTAGAAAATGTATTATACCCATTTTTTTTGAAGCATGACAATGATGCACATGTATGTATGTTAATCATTTTTCTTTAAAATCATGCCATGAACATTGTACTATTTTTATCATATTATACTATTTATTTTACTTTTGAAAATCATGATTATTATAATTTTATACTTGTTAGAAAAATATTGTACTATTAAATTTACATGTATTTATGTATGTTATTTTTCATCAAATATCATGATTATCACTTAAATAATTTACCATACATAAATCTCTTTTTTTTAAATGTACTTTACATTTATTATTTAAAATTTATTAATGCATGTTGATAATATTATCCCAAAAATAATTTTTTTAATATTCATTATGTATATCTATGTTATTTCCCCGTCATTGTTATGAATAAATAAAAATAATTATGTGTATATACATGTTGTAGTGCTTATTTTATTTTTATTTTATATATAACTAATGCATGTTGTAAATATTAACAAAAATAATATCATTTTCTTAAAATATTTGTTCCGCAAATGGTTTGATACTAAATATGCAAACGAATTGCGACTAAATACTAATAACTATACGCACATAAATGATAAATAGGCATGTAGTTTTTTGTAATGGGCCCTGTTTTCAGTTGACTATTTTGTCAACCTTATTACCGAACTATTTGCAAATTTTGAACATAAAGAAATTTGGTTAATTAATTTTGTGGACTGGGTTATGATCAGAAGTTGGACTATGACTAATGTGTTACCCCACAACCATAAAGAAATTTGGTTTATGTGTCCATTATTGGCCATAAAGAAATTTGGTCTCGAAAAATGGTACCAAAATTTGTCATATTCATGGACTCAGAAGACCTTGAGCACCATATTAATGTCATTTACTTTGTCTTATGTAGATTGACCCAATTCGATTGGAATTCGAACTTTTGGACTAAGCATGACTTGAGTACCATCGATGGGTATCTGATATGGAAACCACGTTTGTGGCAAAGGAATACACTTCCACTATCAAGCCATTTACCGATGAAAATGTTGTTCCAGCAACTGAGAAAGAAAAAGCTCATGCTCTTATGTTTCTGAAGAGGCACATCGATCCTAACCTACGTTGGGTTTGTCACCACTTGAAGACACCAAAAGAGCTGTGGGATGCCCTCGAGAGCCGTTTTAGGAATATTCATGATTCCTTACTACCACAATTGACTGACCAGCGGAATGAAATCCGTTTCCTCGATTATGTAAAAGTGAATGATTTCCAAAAAGACATGCTTCAACTTCAGGCACGTCTTGATTTATATGGAAAGAAATTCACAAATGAGGAAATGATTCAGAAAATCCTATCGACCTTTCCCACCTCATCCATGATACTAGCGAACCAGTATCGTTATGAAGTTGACAACAAAAGAATCACAACATTCAGTAAGTTGATAGACTTACCGCAAGTGGCTGAGAGGCACAATGAGATTCTTGTCAATAACAATGCCAGAGTTGTTGGCAAAAAAAAGTTCCCGAAGCTAACCATGGTGATGTGATTTTAATTATACCGCAAAAGCACGACTTTCGATGAGACAATATGCAAGCACGGTTCGTTCCACAAGGATTTTGAAATCGTAATTTCTAGTTTTCAATTAATCAAGTTCTAATAACAAATTAATTGGTGATTATAGTCTAAAAATAAAATAAAGGATAAAATAGTATACAAATGAAAGAAAACCTAGGACTCGAGATTTCATCACAATTATGCAAACTAGATGATGTAACTATTCACTAGAATTTTCTCACAATATTACAAAAGACGATTTCAGATAAATTAATTACGTCTTGGAAGATATGAAACTTTAATCTAAATATTTTTCTCAAAGGATTAATAATCATCTTCACTATAAAATGCTAGTATCTAACAAGAATAAATAAATAAATTATTTAAGCATTATAGGACACATGAAGAAATTATTATCATTATAATCAAGAAAACTGACAAAGAGAAATTATTAGAAAATAATCACAACATTCTAGCAAACATAATATGACTTCCTCTATTTTTCAAGAAAGCCGAGCAGGGTTTTGACTCACTTACCCCTAAAAAGAGCTCACTAAATTTACCCTCATTGATATATTGTTTCATCGAAATCCAATTCCGATTACGATGTCATTTTCTTGTTCCGGAATGGGCCTCTTCAATTCGTTTAGGTTTATGCTCTACTCCGGGGAAAGATTTGCCCGACCTCTATTTGCACATATAGGACAAATGATCCCAATACCGCTCTAATCCTAGGCGAGAGTTCTAGTTATTCATGGCACAAGAAGCACAAGAAAGTGGAGAAGAAACCATTTATTTATAATTTTAATTGAAATTTACAAGAAAGAACTGACCATTCGCGTCACATACATATTAAAATTGCATAAAAATTTAACGACACTTATATGAGTTTTAGAAACAGAGCTGTCACAGGGAATGTAGCAGAAACCGTTGCAATAGTCGATAAATACAAAAGATTAGGTCACGCTTTCAGCGTCCATTTGGGTATGTCGTTGTTCTTCCTTGCTCCTCGGCCAAGAACCCTAGTTTTCTGTTTTTTTTTTCTATGGATTTTTCTTCTCCTCTGGCCTCAGCCAACCTCCCCCCATTCATTTGTTCGACCCTCTATTTATATTAGGACATCTGCTAGCTTGAATATCTTCCAAAATTTTCTTTATTTAATGATTTGATTCTCGGCACTAAGAGCATCTCGTTGAAATATTTTCTTTCTCTCTATCGATCATTAAGATATGATTCTGTTTTATTTTAAGTCTTTACTTCGCAACAAACTCTGTGATTTTATTTCTTTTGCTCAAAACTCGTGAACAATTTCTCACAGCTTATGACCGAGTAATATTACTTGGTTTCCTTCTTTTTTTCCACGAGATTTTCTTTATTTCACGGGATAAACACGATTATGTTTGATTATCTCATTTTAAGGCAAGAAATATTCTCCTTTTTAAGCCAAGAAATATTCTCCTTATTAAGACAAGAATTATCTTTGTCTTAAACCCTAAAGAATCTCCTCCAAATCAATGAAGATATATCACACAGTTCGTAGTTGAAAAGTTCCATCCTTTTTTGTATTTCAAATTTGGAAGGTTGGTGCCCTTATCACTTCGTTGGGTGCCTTTAACAAACTTCATGGGTATCTTTATCAATTTTATGAGTGCCTTTAACACTTTTTCGAGCCAATTTTTCCAATAATGTTTATTTCCCAAAAATACCTAAAAACACATAAAATAACACAATTAGTACACAATCGAGTACTATCAATATAAGGAATTGAGACAAATAATATACAAAAATGTGTCTATCAAATACCCCTAAACTTATTATTTGCTAGTTCTCGAGTAAATCTAATCTAGAAAATAAAATCCCGACTCACTTTCGCAGGCATCGCGATTGCACTTAGCGTGTGCAACAAACCTTTGAACCCCTAGGTGGCCCTAGTGGACGAGTTTTGTCTCGTGAGGGTTTACAAGAGATATACCGACAAAACCTTTACTTCAATCTTTATCTACTTGTGAACGATTGAGGGTAGACACTAAACATGCTATTTAGTTGGCTACTAAATTTTTCGGCTATGGGAATCATTAT
Source organism: Papaver californicum (assembly GCA_023531435.1). NCBI lineage: Eukaryota > Viridiplantae > Streptophyta > Magnoliopsida > Ranunculales > Papaveraceae > Papaver > Papaver californicum. The sequence continues at coordinate 2,371,656 of JAJJMC010003761.1, read as the reverse complement.
CCTATATGCATCCAATTGATGTACACGAGTTTACACTCAAACTTACTAAAATTCATATATAAGAAAACAAAGCACTACTCAGAAAGTCGTACAATGGACCATGATACTCGGAATCTAACAAAGCACAATCACATGAATAGCTTAAGAAGATGGATATGGAGATAGAAGTGTGCGTATGTTGACTAAGGTGAACGGTGTTTCCCAGAATATCTTTATGAACATCGTGCCAAGATGAACCCTAATGAATTGAGATACGCACCCACTAGTCTGAATCATAATTCTAGTATCAAATCAGCGGGTATATACAAGGACCCCAACGGTCGAATTATTGAATATATACAATTATTTTTTACTTTTTTATTTCATTTTACTTTTTTTATTTTTTTTATTTCGCTAACATAATTAGATCTTTTGAATTTAAGTGCATGCTCCTTGTCAGCGGATTACATGATAGTTCCCATGGATCCTGCATTCCATGCTTTCTTAGGCGACGAAGACAGGGAGAATACACACATATTGCTATCCAAATGTCTTTTTTTTCCATTGGTCAAGTTCAATTAAAATAATGGGGTTTGATCTCAATCATTCTGATTCCTGCTAACGGCAACAACAAGGCGATATTAGTGCCCCACCAAATCACTTAGAGAAATACAAAAGGTTGCCAAAATAAAAACATAATGTGATATGGTGACGACTATCATGTTATTTCTAACACCTGAGCTCTGTCCTTTTACGAATATACCATTTTGCTGGGCACACCATCTCCTAGACAAGAATTTTGTTTTTTCATCCACCTAGAATGGTTAGTGTCATCCTGAATTGTTCACAAGTCTCTAAATTTTGAAGTTTTGGTACAACTAAATTTTTTTAATTTTTTCTCCCTTCCCCCCAAACTTAAATTGAACATAGTCCTCGATGTTCTACAGATAAATGAATGAAAGCATGAACAAAGTAAAAGAGATAAGAAATATATTACCAGCACCGTGTACCAAAAGCATATAGGTTGCCTCCCATAAAACGCTAAGTTTAAAGTCTTCAGCCAGACCAAGAAAGGATTAGTCACAATTTACTAATCATACGATAACAATAACAATCTGAATAATTGTGGATCCTTGAAGTCAGTCGGATTTGACTCACTCAGTTGACCACAATGGAATATACTAAATTGGTGGTCATTCTTAGAAAAATGTGTCGATTATAATTTCCTGAAATATTCGGGTTTAGTTCCAAATTTATGAATTGACACATTTGAAATTCATTCGTTCCCATATTTGAAAGAAAAGTGTTTTGTGGGAAAACAAAGTCAATTACGGTATTATGGTCCGGATAAACCACATCAACAATATGATGGGTTTCTAACACCTGAATTTAATTTGGACAAAATTATTCAAACAAGTAGTGTCTCTTATTCTAACCTCGTCCTCTATATTAGATAAATATTTATCGGTATTGTCAAGAGTAAAATTGGAAATACTATATTGGAAATTAAATTCACTTGGACGAATACTAACAACTGACCGTTCTTCTTCGATTTCTCTAAAGGTCTCATGAATTTGTTCCCACACTAAGTCTCTCCTTCGTAAATTTTCAGTCAACTGCTTGAGTGAATCTTCTAAAGACAGACTAATATCGTAACAAGTGTTAGGTATCAATCGTTTAATTAAATCCTCCAAAGACAGAGAAAACACATTATACTCATTACAATATTTCTCATTTACCGGTTCATATGACTGGTGCACGTGCGAATATTAATTGGAATCACCATGGTCTAAACTATAACCTCCAGAAGATTGGTGATGGTCCCAAGTACTATCTACACTATGGTCATAGTACGAATAATGTCCATTTTGAAACTCAGTCGGATATTCATTGTATTGGCTACCGTAATACCAGTTCAACATTTTTTTTATTTTTTTTTATTTTAAAGTGCACGTGCAAATGCAGGTTTGACTAAAATAGGTAAACTCAGGTTACCTTAGCAAAATATACCTACAGTCAAAGGCTGGTCAAAGGTACGAGGCTAAGGCTTGTGGAATTTCAGCTGGTAACTCCCATCAGGCCATCGACACAGGTTCAACTTACTTTTCTTTGGATTTTCCTAAAATCGGTAGTCTGACGGTGCAGTTGATATGTGCACAGTTTTTTTTTTATATATACAAAATAAAATAAAATCTAAAAGATATACAAATTATTTCTAAAAATAAAAAAGCTAGGAATTAATTAAAATAAAAAAAATAAAAAAAATAAAAAATTGTGTTTTATTACTTACCTTTTTTGGTAGGCAATTTCCACAATTAATGTAAAAGATCACCTGCATATCAAAGATAAAAAAAATACCCAAGTAAAACCTAAAAGATAAAATAAAAAAATCCTAAACTAATTATCACAAAATTAAAGAAAAATTAAAAATCACAATTACTCAATCCCCGGCAGCGGCGCCAAAAATTTGATGTGATTTTAATTATACCGCAAAAGCACGGTTGTCGATGAGACAGTATGCAAGCACGGTTCGTTCCACATGGATTTTGAAATCGTAATTTCTAGTTTTCAATTAATCAAGTTCTAATAACAAATTAATTGGTGATTATATTCTAAAAAAAAATAAAGGATAAAATAGTATACAAATGAAAGAAAACCTAGGACTCGAGATTTCATCACAATTTTGCAAACTAGATGAGTGTAACTATTCACTATAATTTTCTCAAAATATTACACAAGACGATTTTAGACAAATTATTTATGTCTTAGAAGATATGGAATTTTAATCTAATTATTTTTCTCAAAGGATTAACAATTATGTTCGCTATAAAACGCTAGTCTCTAACAAGAATAAATAAATCAATTATTTAAACATTATATGACACATGAAGAAATTATTATCATTATATTCAAGAAAATTGACAAAGAGAAATTATTAGAAAATAATCACAACATTCTAGCAAACATAATATGACTTCCTCTCTAATCCTAGGCGAGGGTTCTAGCTATTCATGGCACAAGAAGCACAAGAAAGTGGAGAAAAAACTATTTATTTATATTTTAGAGCTAATTGATGTTTGGTATTCAGGTTTTGACCAGGTTTAGTATTTGGTATAACATTTGTCCAACGTTGGGGCTTGGTACCTGGACTGACGGTTGTCTACTTTTGACTGTTATGACTAGATTTTAATTAATTTTATAAATTAAATTATATAAGATTACAAATATATCCCTGATGCGGGCTTAATATCTAACGACTATGATGTAATCATAAAACCTACGGTAATGATTCAATCCCCTGGACACGTGTTTTAATCCTTTTCATATTCTCTTCACGGATCCCATCTTCTCCCATTCACCATTATTTCTCTTTTCCCAAACAGATAAAAAGAAAAACTATCGTCTTTCCATAGCTTCTCTTGTCTAAGAATCGAGTTTTCATGGCGTTCAATTTGAGTCTATTAAAACAACCAAACATTAAAACCCCTTACTTTTTTCACCATCAACAAAAAACACACATCGGAAAACTATCAATAATAAAACACATACCTTCATCTGAGTATGTTGATACCGAATCTAGATCACCATCAATTCTTCTACTAAATCCTTCATTTATATCTAATCACAATCAATTCATTTTCCACATCACTCCCTGTACTGATTTTTTACAACCCCTTTTCTATGGTTTCTCAAAAATATCCAATTTAGGGTTTTCTTCCAATTCCTCAAATTTGTTTTTTTTAATGAAATTAGTGGGTTTTGAGATGGGAATTAGAAAAAAATCAAGGTATGGGTTTTTAGGGTTTGTATTGAAATAAGGATTTACAGGGATTTCTGCCACTGAAATCCATCACCGAAATCAAAAAACCCATTTATCCTCTCTGAATTCCTATCACAGCAAAACCCATCAGTTATTCTTCCTTCTCGGGCATTCAACGAATTACTCAAATCCAACACCCATCGAACCTACCTTCTCTACTGATTTTTTCCATAAAACCCATCTCAGTTCATCACAGATCTACCATTTCAAAATCAACATAAACCCATTTCAGAAATTATTTTTAATTATTTAATTTCAAATCAGTTTAAAACCCTAATTCATCTTCTCCCTGTTATGAACTCATCTTGTGAATCGATGGTAGCAAATCCATCTTTTACAACACCAACCCCTTTCTCAACTTCAATCCTTGACAGCGATCAACAATTTCGTAGAGAAGGTAAATTAGGGTTATGATTTGATTTAATAAATAAGGTTTTTGTTTGATTCATACATTAGAATTTCGATTTAATGAAATTGGGGTTTGGATTTGCTTCAGTAAGTTAGGGTTTGTTTGATTCAGAAATTGGGTATTCAAAATTAGGGTTTTGGTTGGATTCAATATTTAGTCTGTTGTTGGGTTTTGTTGTTGTTGTTGTTGTAAAAAGGATGAAGAAGATGAATACACGATGATGATTCGAGGGTTTTCTGTTGAAACTGAATGAAGTATGAGTTTGGGTTCCAGACTAATTGATTTGAAGGTTTAAATGTTGGTGGTGGCTCTATTAGGGTTCGTTGGTGACTCTGGGTCTGTAAGACTGAAGAACACAAAGAAGATGCGGTGAAAGAGAAGAAATAGAGAAATTATAGCGAGAAGAAGTAGAGAAATGGAGGATTTGATACTGCCATCGAGATTTGATACTAAGGTAATTCCTTACTAGTGAAGAATATAATAGTAAATATATAAATACTTAGATTTTAAATTTATTTAAAATTATACTTAACTGAGTCAATATAAGTCAACATCCAGTCCAGGTACCAAGCCCTAACGTTGGACAAATGTTAGACCAAAGACAAATATTGGGTAAAACTTAAGTACCAAACATCAATTAGCCCATAATTTTAATTGAAGTTTACAAGAAAGAACTGACCATTCGCGTCGCAGACATATGAAAATTGCATAACGATTTAACGACACCTTATATGAGTTTTAGAAACAGAACTGTCGCAGGGACTATTGGTAGGTTTAGAAACCTACGATAATAAACCGCAAGTGCACGGTATCTACAACGTAGCTAACGACAAATACGGGTCGATCCCGCAGGGAGTTAGATCTAAGTGATGCTAAATTCTAATGCTCTACTAATACTAATTTAAACGAAGTGGGTAGTCGAATGACCACAAGATGGATGTTATACTAATAAAACAAAATTAAAAATAATATAAAATAAACTAGGGCTTTGAATCTACCGTCTACATGCATAGAAATTCCCTAGTTTGATATAGTAGTTCTCTTTTTAATCAAGGAGTATAGAGATGCTAGCCTCAACTACCTTGAAGATGTGATATAATCACTAACAAATATGAATGACTTAACCTCAGCAAAATATGTCAATTCCTAGCATTACCTATCTGTTTAAGGCATAAATAATCATAAATTGAACTAAATCAGTTTACATGAAAGTAATTTGTGTTATTCAGAGATTAAATCATGCTTTCAATAAAAATCATTAAGAACAAAGTAAAATCAAACCAAAGGATTCTAATTGTTTAGGGGTTTCATCTCAACCCAATTGAGGAAATTAAAACATAGCTAATGAGAAATAAAAAACCTAAACTACTGTAACTTACACCGGCTACCCCGGGCTTGGCTTCAAAATACCATTCTTCCCCCAATTTATACTCAATTTTTCCCAAACGTCAATAATAAACAACTACAAACTTAGGTACAAAAGTTTTGTGCTTACTAGTTGTCTGCATCAATTGGACCACTCAAGTCTTGATTACTCATTGTCTTCGGTATGGTGATGTAGCGAATTCTTTGATTTGTCTCAAAATCTCCAAGGATTGATTTAACACTTCATGCCCATACTTCTAACAGTAAACACATCAGACCCATACTCCATAAATTAGGTTTAGTAATTTGCATGGTAGCTCAAGGTGATCATATGAGGGAGAGGGAAACGAGTAGTTGTACGAGTTGAGGGAGAAATGTAGGCTAGCATTTGAATTTTGGGGCTAGAATAGCTAGACGGTGGTTTGGGATAAATTAGAAAAGTAAAGAGAAATTGCATCTGTTCTTGGAGATAAAAATGGGAAAAATCAGTGAATATTTGGGTGGTAAACAATAGTACCTAGCTCATGTATATAGGACTATAGAAGAGTGACCCCTCCATTTTCTCACGTGAGTGCAGTTGATGTTAAATGCATCAATTTGTACAAGCCAAGTAGTTACACCTTTTCCCCACTTTCTTACTCCAGGCTTCCAACGTCTCGCCATCCCTAGCTGCATTTCATTTCCTACAATTACAAAAACTAAAAATGATGTAAGAATTAACACATATTTACTCACTAATAATTAAAGACGAAAATACATAATTTTGCATAAGAAGACAGAGATAATATACTTTCGGTACCGTAAGTACCTATAAAATGATAGGAAAATATACACTATCAGGCACTCATTAAATACCCCCAAACCTGCATTTTACTCGTCCTCGAGTAAATCAAAACTAAAAAAATCCTACCCATACCACTTTCGCTGGTTTCTTGATTGCATTTAGCGAATGCAATAAGCCTTTAAACCCCTAAGTGTCCCTAGTGGACGAGTTGTAGTCTCGTGAGGGTTTGCTTAGAACATACCCACAAAGTTCAAGGAAAAAGTTTGAGCTCAAATTCCATGAAATGTGACGCATGGATATCAGTTTTAGTTCTCAACAGTGGATATATCAACCTAGCTTTCAAATGCACAAGTTCAGAATTGAACACAAAGCTTCTAGCACTTAGAAAAATTTGAAATAAAAGAGTTCGAACAGTTATGAACATGTGAAGAGTATAAAATGCATTTATCTTAGTCATGTATAGAGAATGATTTATCAAATTGAAGTTATGACCGCCAATTACTAAGAGATAGTTGGAAACTAAGAACCGATACAAAGCCAAGCTAGTTGTCCGGCTTTACGAGAAATGTGAATGTTCACCTTAGATTTCGGTGATATTTCAGCTTACCCGCGTTGTACATCGATGGCATATACCCTTCTTGCTTATTAGAAGACTATTTACAACATATAAAAAGAATTAACTCTTTATTTACTTTGAATAATCTAAGGTATGAAAAAAAGTGACTCTATGAAACAAAAGATAATGAAAAACATACTCTCCTATCATTTTTTTTAATTTCTTTTCTATTCTAATTTTTTTTTTTTTTTATCAGTTTTTTTTTTTTGATGAAGAGAGAGTCAGGAACATAAGAACGTACAAAACTTAAACTTATAAACAAAATAAAATGTATTACATTATAATTTGAGCAAGAGACAGCCCTTTTCGATGCACCCGGTCAAATTCAATGGTCGCTTTTCATAATGTATACGATATACACCAACTACTATCCCAGCCGACCAAAGAACAAGCTAGTTAAGTCTCATTCAGTATTCTAGATGATTGGCAGTCTACTAGACCTATGCAAACACAGACGCTATACACGCTAGGTAGATCGTGCATGTGCAAGTTTTCATATCACATGTTCTAAAAAATTTCAAAATAACGCATCGAACTCACATGTTGTTGTGCTAGAATCAAGTGCCTCGTAATCTAGATTAAGAACCCTAAGATATCATATACGCAGGCATCACAAATAAAGGAAAATAAGCTCAACTATTTATTTTCATTTTTTTTAAAGATATAGTTCAGTTTCAATTATAGCACAGTGACAGTCGCATGGTATATACTCTTTACCCCAAACCTAAACTAAACATTATCCTCAATGTTTCTAAAGATGAACATAAATATACTACAACAATCAACAGAACAATCAAGAGAACCATGCTGAGTAGAGAAAAGGGAAGAGATTACTAGATATGGGCGAAAGCAATTTTAGAACTCCATTATTCATGGCTAGAGTCTAACAAAAATCAGTTGATATCACATTGGATTAGCACAATAGATTCAAAAAGAAAACTAACTCAACACAGAAAAATTGTATCATTACCTATTGGACTATACAAAGATGATTCACCATATCTATACAACCTAAAGAGTTGAGGATCAACCCAGAAAATGATATGCAGAAATATTCACAGTCTTACATATATGTAACACGAAAGTGCAAATAAGACTGCCAATATAAACGAACTACCCCCAAAACTGTAATTTTCAATAGATATGTTTTTGGACACAAAATCTAGCAAATTTTAGGGGATCATCATACACAAGGTCAAGTCTAAATGCACATGCTTAGGGATGTGCATAAAAACATGAAAAAATTCCATATGTGGCTCCTCAATAACAAGATATTTAGTGGACAAAAATTCCAAAAGAATTTGAGATGCACACAACTCTAACCCTAGGTTGGAAACTGTCAATAAATTGGACTCAACACGCCTTAAAGGAACAATCTCCAAGTCAGAAGCAAGGCCAGATTGTGACTTGGGCAGGGAATCAGTTGTGTCTAAATTAATTTCATGTGTAAGACCATTAATATCATAACATGCTTCAACTCTCCCTAAGTCAGAATCAAATATAGTGTCATGCTCACAGTCGTTGAACAAATAATCAAGGCCCAAATTAGAATCAAAATTATCCAATATTTCAGTGTCATGCATAAGATAATCAGAAGAAACCACATATTGTGACCTAGGTAGGGAATTAGACACATCAAAGTCATTTTTATGCATAAGATCATTGGTGTCGACAAACAATTCAACCTTCCCTAAGTTACACACAGGTTGTGTAGCATGTTCACTTTCACAGAACAATTGCACAAGCCTCAAATCAGGATCAACATCATATGTATATATGGATTAAACATTAGAAGAAACATCATTCATGAAAGTCGCAACAAAGAAACTTATTGTATTTATCATGGGATCTAGTGTCTCTGAGTCACATGACTCCATGTCTGAAGTATCAAAATGAACAAACTCTTCTAACATTATATCATCATCATCAAAGCATGGATAGTTTACCCCATTAAAATTGTTAGTGTCTACTGCTCCTATATCCTTCTCTAAGATAGGCAATATTCATTATCATGCTCAAGAATAGGATTAACGACACTAAAATTAGAATTAAATTCATTGGGAGTAACAAATTCATCATCTTGACACTCCTCCCTTCTCTCATTTCGCAAATGAGTTAGAACAGACTCCAACTTTTTGTCAATTTGATAATATGTATCACTTATGTTGTTAGTAATTGCTGCACTAACCAAATTCATTCTTAGCTGCATATTAAGTTGCTCAATGAGAGTGGGGTTTTCCTCAACAGTGGGTGTCCTCGTTTCAGATGGATATTCTGTACATGATTGTGCATGAGGATCACTACAGAAAGGAAATTCAGAAGTGTTGCTCCATGGATTACCATGCAATGCATACGATTCAAGTCTAGCATTATTTTGTTCGATGAGTTTGAGATTTTCCTTAAAAGATTGCATATAAGGGGTCGGAGGAGTACAAAGTTGTTCAACTTCCAATTGTGTTGATTGGTACATGTGTGCATGGTCAATAGAGTCTATAAAATGCAGATTGCAACCTTCGAAAGGTTGATCACAGTCCCAATGACTACCAATATCATAATCTATGGGCATTTCATACCTTGAATTAGCATGGTCTACTCTAGACTGCCTAAAAGCATGCACTACAAGGCAGTGTTGTACCAAATGACTTATGCTGTCACACCTGACACACACAACGACTTCACTTTGGTTAGATGACTTAGATGCAGCAAATTTCCCATATTCGTGCACCTCCAAAGATGATGAATACGTTGATCGACAACTATGAAATTGTCCATCTTCACATTGTGGTGATTGATACATGTGTGAATAACCATTAGGGTATGTGTAATGAAAATCAGAACCTTTAAAAGGCTGGGAATAATCCATATAATTATTAACATCATGGAATACTGGAAACTCATGACATGGAGCACGTCCATAAGCAAGTTCTCTAATTGATTTCTGCAATGATTTCTCATCCCTAACAACTAACTTAAATCCTGACATGATTTTTTTTCCCCGAAGTATAATGAAATGAATCTATTCTAAATGCTTCTACTAAATCCTAACAGAATGGTGCATATACAATAACAATATTGAGCTATTAAAACTAAACACAATGATGCAAGTTTACTTGTACAGACAATAACAAAAACTAATTAACAAAAAAATTTAAGAATGCTGCTGCTTCAATAATTGTAGAGCCCCTCCTTAACAACGTCGTCTACCGGTCCTAAATTGGAATTCTAGTGGATGTAGCAATAAAAATTTGGTTAACTAACGAGAGGACACTCGTATTTGTTAACAAAACATGAATCTCAGTTGTTAATCCCAATATCAAAACCATTCAAGAAAGGTAGCAATGGAAGATAAAAAACCATTTCAATATATTGTTGCAAGAACTTACCTCCGGTACGACACCGGGAGACGGTCAACGAATCTGAAATGTTGATAAAATTGTATACAAATGAAAGAAAACCTAGGAGTCGAGATTTCATCACAACTATGCAAACTAGATAAGTGTAACTATTCACTATAATTTTCTCAAAATATTACACAAGATGATTTCAGACAAATTATTTACATCTTGGAAGATATGGAATTTTAATCTAATTATTTTTCTCAAAGGATTAACAATTATCTTCACTATAAAATGCTAGTCTCTAACAAGAATAAATAAATCAAATATTTAAGCATTATAGGACATATGAAAAAATTATTATCATTATACTCAAGAAATTGACAAAGAGAAATTATTAGAAAATAATCACAACATTCTAGCAAATATAATAGGACTTCCTCTCTAATTCTAGGCGAGGGTTCTAGATATTCATGGCACAAGAAACACAAGAAAGTGGAGAAGAAACCATTTATTTATAATTTTAATAGAAATTTACAAGAAAGAACTGACCATTCGCGTCGCAGACATATTAAATTTGTATAACGATTTAATGACACCTTATATGAGTTTTAGAAACAGAACTGTCGCAGGGAATGTTGGTAGGCTTAGAAACCTACGATAATAAACCGCAAGTGCACGGTGTCTACAGCGTAGCTAACGGCAAATACAGGTCGATCCCGCAGGGAGTTGGATCTAACTGACGCTAAATTCTAAGGTTCTACTAATACTAATTTAAACGAAGTGCGTAGTCGAATGACCAAAAGATGGATGTTATACTAATAAAACAAAATTGAAAACAATATAAAATAAACTAGGGCTTCGAATCCGCCGCCTAAATGCATGACTCCCTAGTTTGATATACTAGTTCTCTTTTTAATCAGGGAGTATAGAGATGCGAGCCTCAACTACCTTGAAGATGTGATATAATCACTAACAAATATGAATGATTTAACCTCAGCAAAATATGCCAATTCCTAGCATTACCTATCTGTTTAAGGCATAGATAATCACAAATTGAACTAAATCAGTTTACATAGTGCTTGAAAACATACAAAAAATTATTCTAACTACCATGGATGTATGACATACAAGGTGAAAGTAATTTGATGTAATTCAGAGATTAAATCATGCTTTCAATAAAAGTCTCATTAAAAACAAAGTAATCAAACCAAAGGATTCTAATTGTTTAGAGGTTTTATCTCAACCCAATTGAAGAGATTAAAACATAGCTAATGAAAAATTAAAAAACTAAACTACTGCAACTTGCACCGGCTACCCCGGGCTTGGATTCAAAATACCACTCTTCCCCCAATTTATACTCAATTTTACCCAAACGTCAATAATAAACAACTACAAAATTAGGTACAAAAGTTTTGTGCATCAATTGGACCACTCAATTCTTGATTACCCATTGTCTTCCGTATGGTGATGTAGGGAATTCTATTGTTTGTCTCAAAATCTCCAAGGATTGATTTAACACTTCATGCCCATACTTCTAACAATAAACACATCAGACCCATACTCCATAGATTAGGTTTAGTACATGGTAGCTCAGAGCGTCCACAAGGGCGCGAGTAAAACACGGACCAAAGATCAAATACCCTCTTTGGTCCGTAAATGTGTAGCACAGAGGCGCGACTGTATTTGAGGTTTAGTCGCCAAATTCCACTGTAGCAGAGTAGATTTAGGAATTTTTTCGGAGTAAATATGGTTTAGTCGGGCGGGCTCGTAGTGTACCGCCTGGCATCAAGCGGCGTCGCAGTGTACCGCATGTAACGAAGTGTTATCCTAAGACAACGCTTAGAAACATGGGAGGTGTCCCAGGAATGCGCCTGATCAAGCGGTAGCCTAGAATAACACCTGACGAAACGATGCTCTAGGCTCACACCCATCAACAGGCGCAACGCTAGAATGCCGCTCAGTTGGAGCATAATCCTAGGATACCGCCCACAGTGAAATGAAGCTCTAGGACTCCGCTCAGATATAGGCGAGGCTCTAAGACTCCGCTCAGATATAGGGTTCGGCTGAAGAAGAAGCAAATGATAATGGGGCGGGCTGCTAGCATCTCGCTTGGAATTCCAAGCGGGGCACTAGCACACCGCCCGTCCCATTCTACTCACACGTTCGAGTCGCACAAGCGCAACTCCTTCAGGCGCATTGCTAGCCCTTCGCCCCATCAAGCGTGATCCTGGGATATCGTCCGTCTCTCAGGCGTGGTCCTAGGATACGGTCCAATACCATGCGTTACTTTAGGACTCCGCCCCACACCAGGCGTTACGTTAAGATTCCGTCTCGCGCAAGCGTTATCCTAGGATTTCGCCCGTGTTTCCAAGCGTATTGCTGGGACACCGCCCAACACCAGGCGCATCGCTAGAAAACCGCCCGACTATACACGACTGTTCTTGGACCGGACCAAACACTAAAATTTTTAGTCTTTGGTCGTTTACTCTAGTCGACCCATTGTGTTTGCTCTCAAGGTGATCATACGAGGGAGAGGGAAACGAGTAGTTGTACGAGTTGAGGGAGAAATGTAGGCTAGCATTTGACTTTTAGGGCTAGAATAGCTAGACGGTGGTTTGGGATAAATTAGAAAAGTAAAGAGAAATTGCTTCTGTTCTTGGAGATAAAAATGGGAAAAATCAGTGAATATTTGGGTGGTAAACAATAATACCTAGCTCATGTATATAGAACTATAGAAGAGTGACCCCTCCAATTTCTCACGTGAGTGCAATTGATGTTAAATACTTAAATGCATCAATTTGTATTAGCTAAGTAGTTACACCTTTTTCCCCACTTCCTTGCTCCAGGCTCCCGACGCCTCGCCATCCCTCGCTGCATTTCATTTCCTACGATTATAAAAACTAAAAATGATATAAGAATTGACACATATTTACTCACTAACAATTAAAGATGAAAAATACATAATTTGGCATAAGAATACAGAGATAATACACTTTCGGTATCGTAAGTACATAAAAAATGATAGGAAAATATATACTATTAGGCATTCATCAACTGTAGCAGAAACCGTTGCAATAGCTGGTGAATACAAAAATTAGGTCACACTATCAGCGACCGTTTGTATATGTTGTTGTTCTTCCTTGTTCCTTGGCCAGGAACCCTAGTTTTCTGGGTTTTTTTTT
>JAJJMC010003761.1:2306657-2358153 GCA_023531435.1 Papaver californicum | reverse complement strand
AATAATGTCCATTTTGAAACTCAGTCGGATATTCATTGTATTGGCTATCGTAATACCAGTTCAACATTTTTTTAATTTTTTTTAATTTTAATGTGCACGTGCAAATGCAGGTTTGACTAAAATAGGTAAACTCAGGTTACCTTAGCAAAATATACCTACAGTCAAAGGTTGGTCAAAGGTACGAGGCTAAGGCTTGTGGAATTTCAGCTGGTAACTCCCATCAGGCCATCGACACAGGTTCAACTTACTTTTCCTTGGATTTTCCTAAAATCGGTAGTCTGACGGTGCAGTTGATATGTGCACAGTTTTTTTTTATATATACAAAATAAAATAAAATCTAAAAGATATACAAATTGTTTCTAAAAATAAAAAAATCTAGGAATTAATTAAAATAAAAAATAAAAAAAATAAAAAATTGTGTTTTATTACTTACCTTTTTTGGTAGGCAATTTCCACAATTAATGGAAAAGATCACCTGCACATCAAAGATAAAAAAAATACCCAAGTAAAACCTAAAAGATAAAATAAAAAAAATCCTAAACTAATTATTACAAAATTAAAGAAAAATTAAAAATCACAATTTTTCAATCCCCGGCAGCGGCGCCAAAATCTTGATGGGATTTTAATTATACCGCAAGAGCACGGTTGTCGATGAGACAGTATGCAAGCACGGTTCATTCCATATTGCATGCAACATTACTTATTCGCTTTAGACCCACTTCTAGCCAACCGTTTTCTGCATACCAGTTGGCAACTGGATATGAGAATGATATTTCACATTTACGTATATTTGGTTGTGCCATGTACGTACCTATTACACCCCCACAACGTACTAAGATGGGTCCACAAAGACGAGTGGGTATTTATGTTGGATATGAATCCCCAACAATTATCTGCTATTTAGAACCTTTGGCAGGCGATCTATTTACCACTAGATTTGCGGGTTATCACTTTGATGATACAACCTTCCCGCCGTTAGGGGGATGTCTGAAAAAGAATTTCCTAAGAGAACGACATGAATTGTCGTGGTGTGTTCCTACATTGTCTCATTTAGATCCCCGCACTTCACATAGTGAAAGTAAAGTGAAAAGAATTATCGATTTTCAGAATGTGGCAGATTCAATACCTGATGCATTTACTGATATCGTTAAAGTGACGAAATCACACATACCAGCTGCAAACATGCCTGAAATGTTGGAAATCACTTATAAGAGACAAGGCACCTTAGATAGAGGTGTCAAGACTGCACTTGGTGGAAATGTAGCTGAGGCTGTGGCCCCCAAAAGGAAGAGTGGGAGACCTCTTGGTTCAATCACTTAGCCAAGGAAGAAAAGGGCGAGTAAGGCACAAACCGATCCATATATCATCAATACAGATAATCCATATCATGAGATTATCTCTGATTATAGTTATATCCATGAATTATTACTGGGGGACTCCCCGAAGTTCAAATTTATCCCAGAGAACACAAAAAATCTCTATGGATTGTGAAAATGCATATGTGTTGATGGAAAGATCATCCACACATATTGATGATATATTTGCATATAGTGTTGCTAGAGAGATTATAAAACACGATGATATCGAACCTCGCTCTATTGCAGAATGCCAAAAGAGAGCATATTGGCCTTAATGGAGAGATGCAATCCAGGCTGAATTAGATTTACTGGCAAAAAAGACGGGTATTTGGTGCGGTAGTGCTAACCTCACCAAGTGTAAACCCTGTAGGATATAAATGGGTATTTTTCAGAAAACGTAACGAAAAAAATAAAGTTTTCAGGTATAAGGCTCGCCTTGTGGTGCAGGGTTTCTCACAACTCCCTGATATTGATTACGAAGAAAAATACTCTCCTATAATGGACGTCATGACGTTCCGCTACTTAGTTATCTTAGTAGTTTCAGAAGGACTTGAAATGCAGCTTATGGATGTGGTTACCGCATATCTTTACGGGGATCTTGATACAGAGATATTCATGAAAGTGCCAAATGGCCTTCTATTTCCCAAATCAAGTAACTCTAAACCACGGAGTGCGTTTGCAATTCAATTAAAACGCTCACTTTACGGATTAAAGCAATCCGGACGAATGTGGTATACCCGTGTAAGTGACATTTGATTGGGAAGGGATATACAAATAATGAATTGTGCCCCTACGTGTTCATCAATAAAATAGGTTCCGGATTTGCAATTATAGTTGTCTATGTTGGTTACATGAATATAGTGGGTACTCTTGATGAAATATGAGAAACCGCAAGTTATTTGAAATCCGAATTTGAGATGAAAGATCTTGGGAAAACTCGGATGTGTCCAAGACTTGAACTAGAACACCGAGCTTGTGGAATATTAAATCACCAGTCTGCATATGTCCAAAAGATACTCGGACAATTTAATATGGACAAAGTGCACCCTGCTAGCACTCCCATGGTTGGTCGAACTTTAGATGTACATAAAGATCCATTTCGTCCAAAGGAAGATGACGAAGATGTATTGGGAGATGAATATCCCTATGTAAGTGCAATAGACGCATTATTGTACTAAGAAGAATATACTCGATCAGATATCTCGTTATCAGCGAACTTGTTAGCTAGATTAATCTCAGCGCCAATGCAGCATCATTCAAATGGTATAAATAATATCTTTAGATACCTAAAATGAACCATTGACTTGGGTTTGTGTTATCCCTATGAAAACGTTAGGAGAAATGCTAATGTAATTGAAAACCCTTACACTAAAACCCCAAAGGAACCTCTCATACCCACACAAAGGTCGATCCCAAACTGAATATGTGTTCACTGTTGGGAATACTGCAATATCCTGGAGATCGACCAAGCAAACCCTTGTGGATACCTCCATGAACCACTTTGGGATCATTTCCCTCCATGAGCCCGTTCGTGATTATATATGGTTAAGGTCTATCATTGTACATATTCGAGGAACATGTGGCTTGAGTTCTACCACTGAAGAGTCGACTTGCATTTATGAAGATAATGCAGCTTGCATCGAACAAATGAAGCAAGAATATATCAAGGGTGATAATACGAAACATATATCAACGAAGTTCTTTTATAATTAGTAACAACAATGTCTTCTAAACATCCAAGTCTTTAAAGTAAAGTCTGGTGAAAATGTGGACGACTTATTTACAAAGTCATTGCCTAATTCCAAATTTGAAAACCATGTGAGAAGTATATGACTAAAAAGATTGTCCGAACTTATGTGATTACAAGTGAAAGGTGTAAGACTAAAGAAATTGTCTGAAGCTCGTGATTACATGCCTAAGACTAAAGAAATTGTCTAAACTTCTATGACTGCTTTGGACTAAAGAAATTGTCCTACATTGGGGGGAACATCTAATGGTATGTTGAACTCTTTTTCCCTTCATCAAGGTTACTTTTTCCCACATGGTTTTGTTACTCGACAAGGTTTTTAATGAGACAACAACAGTGCCAGCAATGCAATTCATGAAGAAATGTCAACATCAGGGGGAGTATCTAATGATGAAATGATTGACATCAAGGTGCGTTGAATTATTTTATTTTACCGAGGTTAGTTTTTTCCACAAGGTTTTGATTACTCGACAAGGTTTTTAATGAGACAACAGTAGCACTAGAAATATAAATTCTCGGTTGAGGTCATTCTTCTCCTTTTAAGTGTTCAGGTTTTTCTGCCAAGTGTTTTTCCTGAGAAAGTTCTACAAAGAAGAAGAGTCTTGACAATTGACACCATTCCAGAAGCTCAAATATCATATTTCTCCTTCGACCGTTTTTGCCTCGACGAATTTTCCTGGTAGGGTTTTGACAAAGCAATGAGTTTGTAATGGTGGTCATCCAAGGGGGAGTGTTGTAGGAACATAAGTGGGAAAGTGTATGACCACCACATGTGGAAGCATGCACGTAGACCTCCATTTCGTACTTGACACATGTAATGCTTCTTATTTACTAACCAACAAATGTACTACACAAATTCTACTTTTGCATTTCCTCTTTATGTACATAAAAGAAGAAGTAAACAAGAAATGAAAACTACTGATTTCCTTTAGCTCATTAATGTTATTCTCTCTTTATCTTTATCTTACTACAATTTACTTTAACAAATCTTACCTTTAAACGAATATATAGTGATATTAATGATGTTGGAGGTTATTTTTGTAATATTAGGGTTACACCAACCAAAAATACATGTTTTCTTTATATTAGTATATATATAAGATCCATGCATTTCTTTCATCCCATAATTAATATCATTAAATCATATACCATATACCATGTACGGATGTACCTATCACGCTTGTTCTTAGCATTTCTGTTTGCTTGACATTTAAACCAAAAATGGTATCATGTACATAACATTGTAGGGCTATAAAGATAACGGATGGTACACGGTAAATGCCCAACACTTTAGTTTGGTACCCAATATTACAAACATTAAGGGATATTATCTGGACTAACGATTGACTATCAAAGTTTTCGTTTGACCAAATTGTTTATTATTTTTTATATTCTTTATTTAAAAAATTGTCTAATTTTACAAATTTACTCCCTAGGAAAATACTTATCTTCTTCTTCCATAAGTGTGGGGGCATTTGATAAGTGCATAAGTTACATACTCTTAGTATCAAATCCATGATTATATTTTCTATAATTCTTGCAAATAACCTTGTGTTATGCTTTCTTTCTAGTTTATGTCTTTTATTAGGTGAATCATCCAAAGAGGAGCTACAAAGTGTTAAAATGAGCAAGAAAGTGGAGTACTACAAAGGAAGAATGATCAAAGACCAATTGGAACTAGTTTAAATCCAGGATTTCTTCTTATCATACTGTATAAAATGAATATTCGAAGCCAACACATAAAGAATGAAATCATTCCGGCGTCGTACGAAGAAGTTATGAGGAAAACAGTGAAACCAACTTGGATTTGGTTTATGTTGGGCCTGTTTTGGGCCTGCGCGGGAATAGAAAGAAGGGATAGTTTTGGGCTTGCCTTGGACGTGAAAATAAGGGTTTTTGTTGGATTTTGAAGAGGTTAAGTGTTTTATTTGGATGGGGGAGATTAAGAGGAGATGAAAATATTTGATGGTTATCAGGTTTCCTAGTTGGATAAACATCAAGAGGAAGTTACACAAGCCTATATAAAGGGAGCCTAGATACAACTTTAACACATAATTTTCTCTACATCGCTATGGATGTAGCTAATTCTTTTGTTGATTAAGGATGCATTTAATGTTCTAGACATGAAGCTTTATTAGATATACAAATTTATTTAGAGTTTTAATCATTATCGTTTGTTTTCACTACATCTAGGATTTTTATAATTGATTTCTAGATTTTTCAAGTGTACAATTGAATTAATCTATTAATCAGTTTAGTGCTAATAAAAGTTAGGGATAAGTTTAATAGTCTCTTAATTCTCTACACAAGTAGATATCGCGAGACCTTGCAGAGAGATTATGTGGAGCAATTGTGAGTGAAGACAACACCAGCAAGTGGACCTTGAGCGACGAGTTTAACTACTAAGATCAACCTAAATTCACAAAGTCTAAAGCGTTCAACTGGGTTACACCTTGAGTGAGCTACTACTTGGAGGTTCAGACGAATAAAATTTGGTAGTCGAAAACTTCTTTATCCAGTGATAAAAGGAGTTTTAGGGATAAATAAGCGTATCTGTTATCTTACGGTTGGTGATGAATGATTCTGACAAGGGGTAAACGGGTATTCTAAGTGAGTTAATATTTGATAACGAAGAATGACTCCTTAATCATCTTTTATTTCTTATTATGTTTTTATTGTTCTTTTTAGTTAATTAAACCAATAACCATTAGTATTTGCTTCTATTATAGTTTTACACTAATCTAAATAACACAATTACACAACTCTATGTGGGAACGATCCTTACTACCGCTATATTACTAGTTAATTAGTGGGAAATATCTTGATAAATTTGTTACACTTACAACATTCATCGTCGGTTATCATCCAAGCAAAATTAATTCATGCTACTACTTCACTTATATAGATTAGAGTATAGTAGCAGAACAAGTTCGTTCCCACAGATAGGCAGGTGATTGTCAATTATTTTCAATTACTTATGTAAACAAGGGGGTTTTGGTTGTGATTATAACTAGTTATACTAAAGAAAGTAAATTAACAAGAATATCAGAAGTAAAGAATATTATTTAGAGGTTTCATCTTCCATCTTCCAACATGTTATGAATCGAATCATACTCAACATTCATTCTCTCTCAATATCAATAACCCTAAAGCATCTTATCACATGCTTACTCTGAAAAAACTAATATTATCATCAAAGGCGCAAAAGCCACTCTTAAAATCCCTTTCACTAAATAACTTGGAGCAAGAGCCACTCAAGTTTAAACCAGTTAAATAAATGATCTTTGTGTTTTGAGGTTATTTTAAGCAATTCAGCGCAAAAGCCACACGGATTTAACCTAGGTTACACTTCTACACATAATTGCATAGTAACATCCTGTCATTAACAACTATGTTATGCTACTTGTAACAAAGATCTTTCGAAAATTCCGGATCTCAAACCCTAGATTAGCTATAAATATGAGTACATGTTAATCTAATTTACGACTTAAACAAACAAGTACTCAATCATACATGGTGTTATTAATGGTAGAACATAAACAATATCAAAGAGATTATGAACGTATAAGAATGAATACTTCAATTAATAAACATGTTTTCCAACTTAGGACTACATCTCTAACCAATAAGAAAGGTTTAGTTACTCGTGGCAGTGACAGAGCCAAGTTCTTTGATTGGGTGGGGCACTATATTTGTTTGCATCTTAACTAATCGTGTCTTTTTTCATAATAACATTTTGCATCATAATCAAAAACTTTTGATTGTAATAAGAAATTTGACATGTCTATTTGCACACGATTAACATATGCATATCGTGATTGTTATTCAAATTCGGGTTCCATTTAATTTTTTAATTGTGATTCACATTCATAAGGAACTCTATTATCTTTGGTCAATATCAGTGACTGAGCCAGGATCTTTGATTGAGTGGGACACTATGAAAACTTTTGTTTGCACCTTAACTAGTCTTGTTTTTTATCATAACAACATTTTGCATCATAATCAGAGACTTTTGATCGTAAATGAGAAATTTGGCATGTCTTTTTGCACACGATTAACATATACATATCTTGATCGTTATTTGAATTCAAGTTCCACTTAATTATTTTATTGTGATTCAGATTCATAAGACACTAGATTATCAGTGGTCAATATAACAATCAAATCATCTCGCCTAATTTTCTTATAATATTTCTATGTGTCTATTTATAAAACTAGGAATTTTTATTAAATCTTAAATGACAAAAGTTAACAAATCGTACAATTTTTTTGTTCAAAAATCAAATTTCCACTATTAAAAACTAATTCAATCACGAATCATATATAATTTTAAGTTAAATCTTAATCATATTAGTACCCAACAAATATTCATTAAATATAATAAAAATAAAAATAAAAATTGAATGTAAAGTAAAATATTTAGAACAATAGCCAATTTCATGTTTTACTACCGGTCTTAACTTATCTCTCTAACGTTTCTATTTTTACTGTTGTTAAAATATATCGTACTTCTTATTTTACTATTCCCTAAATGGACTTAAGTCAAAATTTTAACTCAGGCACTTGGAGAATGTGTAAAATTTGGGTGGGTCCTTAGACCTACTTACCCCATGTATAGATCCGTCCCTGACTCATGTTTTTACCAAAAACTGTGAAAAATATGAAAAAGAATATATAAAGCAAACCCTAGAATAGTTGAGGTTCTATTCATGGTTGCAAGCCCTAACTCTTTGCCTTCCTTGTTATAAAGCGTATTTTCTCATTTTCTAGAGTCTCGATGGCCTTCTTATATACTAATCATTAATTCTAGAGCTTAGAATCCTTATGAGACCGTTTTTTTTTGCGTTTTAGAAGTCCATATACGTGACTTCACCTACGGCTAGGATTTAATGCCACGACCTGGCCATAACTAAATAGAAGTTTTAGGGTTATTTTTCATGGTCACCTACGGCTAGGTCGAGCAGACCATTTCCTGGTCGTAGCTGAATATGAATTTACTTTATTTCTTTCTCCATTTTAACCATAATTTCTTCATAGGATGTCCGATTGGCCTCATTATTTTTGGTGTTATCTTCTTATCGTCCTCCTCTTCAAGATGGTGTCTTCCAAATATTCATATATTTTCATCATATTTTAATATAGGTTGAGGAGTGATAGGCTAGCCGTAAGTGAGTTTGGAATCCTTGTTTCAATACTTCATCTTGCCTACGACTAGGTTTGAATGGTTCCTTAGTCGTAAATATGTCCCTGACACTAATTTTGCGAACTTGGTTTTTCTACAGCTAGGTTGAGTTGAATTCCTAGCCGTAACATTGATATAAATCTTCATCTCCCCAGTTCCCCAGCTAGGTCTAGGAACTTTCCTAGCTGTAAGCGCTTATGGAATTTCAGTATTCTATTCAACTTGTTTTAGGCTAGGTCTTGGAACTTTCCCATCCATATGTGCTTCTGGAACTCACTCCAAAAGTATCTTTTCAGCTCTAACTTTTCCATTATGCGAGAATGAACTCTGTTTTTTTTTCTTTGGTTGATTAGTCTTCAAAACCTCCTTCGTCGGATCCCTTAGCCGTTTTTCTTCTCTACCATGACGAATGAGTAGGCATCGCTCTTTCCTTTGTCCTTCCCATTGAGCCCTCTCACTAGTGTAGTGGTTACTCCCGATCCGAAGCACCCCTTTTCCATTCATAGAGAGATCCAATCGTCAAAATCAATAAAAAGGCCATCATGGACCAAGATCCAAAGGGATCAATCTTGTTGGGAGAGACTGCCCAAGGAAAGGAAAAGGTGACTTCCAGATCAGGGATAATAAATAAAATAGAAACCAGATAAAATCGTATATCGAAACGACTTATGGCATCACCGGAAGGATCGGAACCACATTCGTAGGCCGACAATTTTTCTGGATAGGTCGAACTATTGGAAGCAAATAGAAAAGGAAGACCTAGTGAGATCAAAGAAAATCTAAAAATCTCAAAAACTAAACAAATCAAAGCATAAAAGCATGCAAACTAACAAGAAAGCAATTAATTAGAGTATCAAACTAGTGAAAATAATGTACCTATCAGCATTACAGGGAAGACTCAGAGACACATGATATTACTCCCTTCATCCTCGCAATGTTCACACGACTTAGTTTCTTTCCTGTTGTGGGTGTAACGTTACACCGCACATGTCGTAGACTACCATACCAAAACCCTAGTGAATATCCTTATGTAAATGATGTCTTGTAGTAAATTAATTATATAGTTAAACTCTACTACTATTTAGTTGATTAAGTCATAAAAGATGTTATTTGGTATATTAGCGAAGCCAATAGTTATTATGATAATTAATTAATTAATTAGAATGACGAAAGTGTCGAGTCTGCTGAGACTAGTATGTCTTGTAGAAACTTGATATTTTAGTAAGTTTTGTGATATTAGTAGTCCATGGTGCCAACTAAGACAAGACAATGGTACTCACTATAACACTTTTAATTAACTAGACGATGACTATCGAGTCTAATGAGACGGGTAAGTCTAATGGAGACTTAGTGGTTCAAATAATACCGAATAATATTTGTATTTCATAGTGTCATCTGGGACAAGACCGTGATGTGTATCATGATATTTTTTTTAACTAGATTGATGAATATCTAAGTCCAATGAGATCATCAAGTATAACAGAGACTTGGTAATTTTGGTAACTCAAGTAAAACATATATTTGACCAAAAACATATGTCGAGTCTCGACAAGTTAAAATAAGATTTTAGTGTCATCTATGGGGGTAAATTAGTTCAACGTATTCAACGTCGACCACAACATCGAGAAGAAGGTGGAATGTCGAAAAAAAGTTGGATCAAAATATGTTGGAGTTGGGCTGGCACCGATAAACAAGATAAGAAGGAGAATGATCGCCGACGTGGGAAGATTTGAGACTAGATGTTTGAATCCCGTTTGGAAATTTCTATTTGCGCATCGTTTACTCCCAAGGCTGTAGAAACTTTTTTTTGATATTTGATTTTGATGTTTGACCCTAATTTTTGAGGCCAACAGTCTAAGCTATCTTTTTCAAGAAGAATTTATGAATTTGCAGTTGATTTGGTTAGTCGAAATGGCCTGAAAACACGAGTTCGAGAAAAATACAGGGATTTCTCAGCTGTAAGATGCTTTTGTGTTTTGGCCATATCTGCTAGACTATAATCCGGAACGACACGCTCTTTTAGTATGTTGTAATAAAGACACGTGGGAACATATATTGAGAGAATATTTTGCCACATTTCTTACCCATTGGTACATTATACAAGGTTAATATGACATTGTGTCATAAATCATGATTTTCGATCAAAAAGGTTTGATTGAAATTCAGTGTAGTACCGTCCGGTATGAACAAGGGGAGCGTGGAAATGATTTTGTGACAAGGTGACACCTTGATTTTTCGTCCATGTCTCTAAGGTCAACATTAATTTGTCTCCTAATTCTAGTGAATGAGTATATGATTTGATAATAGACTTCGATTATTGAAGGAAACATTGTATGTACAGCAATGGATCAATGTTGCTCAACAAGAGTCAAAAATATTGATGTATATATGAAAAAAACTTAACCCATACAACTCAGCTGAGAGTAGGCATGAATGAGTTCAGTTTTTCACTATTGATGAATAGACTTCAAGTATTAAAGGTCTATATAGATAATATGATGACAATAATAGATCAATATCGTTCAACACGAGCTTAAGTATTGATATGTATATATGGAACAACCTTAGAATTATTGTACTTAGAACAAGTTCAAGTTGTTTTATAATAGTGGGTAACCCATCTAGGAACTTAATATTTATTCGAGAACAAGGTCAATTAAGAGAGTGATACAAAAGCATATTCTGGAAGTATGTTTTGTATAGTCATAAAACATTTGGGAGGAATTGTAACAAGCACCAGCGGCATCCTGAAGACAAGGTTGCTATGTACTACTGTGAAATCCATCTAGGAGTTGTCCAATCAATAGTGATTCAATACAGAAGCGGATACTGATTCATACAGTACAAATATGTAGATACTAAATTATAAAGTAAATATACAGATGTATATATGTAAATATAGGCACTGAAAGTTTAGCTGTGTGAAGCTCCAGTATACATATATGCATATAGAAAGGGGTTATAAGGATCAATGTAGAGCATATACTACCATTAATTGAGTCTATTAATTTCCTTGTGAAACCAAAATAAGATATACAAACTATGTTTTTCTGATATGGAACTTGGGACAAATTTACAGTTTTTTCCTTTGGCAAAAACCCACCATCAAAAAAGAATAAGAGAGAGATCAAGTAATTCGTTGGTTTAAGAAGAAATGCTCTCTGAGATGTTCCTAGCTAAGATGTTATTCAGTTGTTGTGTTCAGAATAACCGTTTGTTTTGTCTATTTATAGCTGCAAAACCATGATCTCAAGTTGCTGATATAAGGATGAGGGGTGCGATAAGCCTCTCATCCATGATCGTGGGAATAACTAAGAACGAGTGCAGTCACCCCTTGATTCTCGTAACCTCCTCGACCGAGTGTTCTCTTTAGCGGTGAAAAATACAATTGGATATTCCTCACACGTGTCGTAGACCGGCAGACCAATCCTAATTGATATCCCCCCATGTTTATGGCTGTGTCGGTCTTTATATGTGAAGTGTTGACAAGGTAGCAATACTGTCAATTGTCAATGTGGACTGAGGTGGAGGAGCACTTGCTGACTTGTGCGTTACGACTAGACTGAGTCGTGTGGGGAGCAGAAGATAACATGAAATAACATGCGGATTTTATGGGAAACACGAGATAAGGGGGTTGAACATCAACCTATCATGACCGGCCATAAGGAGGCAAGGGACAAATTTCACTTTTGTAGGTCCCTTTAGACAAGTGCATGAGCTTTAAGGGAAGACCATGCCTTTGTTGCATGAATTTGCATAGCTCAGGTTCAGGGGGGGTCAACTATGGACGTGCCTGACTGAGGATGAGACTAGTTGGCACTTCTGAATACCTTTGAGAACAAGGAGAGGGTATGACCAGTAAGTCTTGTGGGGACGTAATAGGAAACAAATATAGGGTTGTAAAACGAACATAACCAATAATTCTCGTGGTGACGTTACTAGTAGTCAGTCATGAATATGTTCTCTTAGTTATACCCTAATAGAGTAGAGCTAGTCGTGTGAGAGATCACGACCTAATTATTGCATTATGATGATTGTGGCCTTAGTAGCATGTCCTGGTGAGCACGACCCAGTGAGCATGGCTTCATGATCAGGTTTTCATGAGTATGTCCTCATTGGACACGACCTAAGCCAGAGTCTAATTGACCCGAGTCTCCCTAGCAAGACATTACAATTGATTTTTTTTGCCCTTACTCGAAAACCACTATATATATAATTACATGACAATAGTCATATTGGAATATGAGATATACTTGAACTCCAAGGAAAACGTATGAAGATGGAGATACTGACGGGCCCCCATACAATCTAACTCATTGCTTCTCCTTGTAGAGAAAATCGCTAACAAAAACACACTTTGAAAATTGAATCCCACAAAATCAGTATACATTATTTAACTATAGATGTGATTTTCAGCCATCATAGTCTAAACAAAAACAAAAAATTAGACACTTATAGTTATGGCGGCGAAAAACCCAAATGCACAAGGGAAGAGAACGGGAAAAATGGTTTTAGAATAAACAAAATAGGTTTTTTATTATGAAACAACTATACAATTAATTTAACAGGCCATGGGTTATAAGCCCAAATGTGTCACTATCCAACTACATAAAACCCAACAAAACAAATTTAACACAAAAAACCCATTATAAACCAACTGTCCATATTA
This sequence comes from Papaver californicum, assembly GCA_023531435.1. Classification (NCBI taxonomy): domain Eukaryota; kingdom Viridiplantae; phylum Streptophyta; class Magnoliopsida; order Ranunculales; family Papaveraceae; genus Papaver; species Papaver californicum. Next base: position 2,345,197 of record JAJJMC010003761.1, on the reverse strand, counting down.
CCCTTGCTTATTATTCAGGCCAACTTCAGAAACTATTCACGCCCATCACGCCCATCACGCCCATTTCACCTTAACCTTACATAATTTTTTCCCCCTTCACCTTACGGAATTTTTTCCTCGTCTTCATCTTCATAATCAGTAGCTTCATCATCCTCGTCTTCATCTTCATCATCAGTAGCTTCATCATTCTCGTCTTCATCTCCATCATCATAACTTGATCATCCTCGTCTTCATCTTCATCATCCTCGTCTTCATATTCATCATCAATAACTTTATCATCCTCATCTGCATCATCTACAACTAGAATCAGAGTCAAACCAATTTCAAAATATTGACGAAACGGTTGTTCATTATCATCAGTAACATTTTCAACCTAAAATAAAAACAAAATCATAGATCAAAATCAAAATCAAAAATGGTTTCATCATCTGTTAGGTTTAGGTTTCATCTGTTTCGAAATCAATCTTTCATACTTAGGTTCAAAGATAGAAAGTTTCAATTCCATTTGTTTTCACCCTTATTTATTTATGATTCAATTATGTTCAGTTTTGGTTTCATCGTTTTTTTTTCGTTCAATAAAATTTCAGATGAAAAAAAACGATGAAACCTTTTGGGGTTTCATAGTTTTTGTTTTTTCATTCATATAAAAAAAAACAGATGAAAAAAACACTATGAAACCAAAAAAGGTTTCATAGTTTTTCTTTTTTCATTCAAATAAAAAAAAACAGATAAAAAAAACACTATGAACGAATAAGGTTTCATCCATTTCAATTACATTTTTCTGAAGAAAAAATGTCTCAGCATATAAAAAAACAATGAAACCGAATAAGGTTTCATCCATTTCAATTACATTTTTCTGAAGAAAAAATGTCTCAGCATATAAAAAAACAATGAAATCGAATAAGGTTTCATCTGTTTAAAATACATTTTTCTGTATAAAAAATGTCTCATCATATAAAAAAACAATGAAACCGAATAAGGTTTCATACACATCAATTACATTTTTCTGTAAAAAAAATAGGTTTCACTGATTTTCAAATAAAAATAGGTTCCATCGTTTTTTTTTGTTCAAATAAATTTACAGATGAAAAAAAACAATGAAACTAAAAAAGGTTTCATCTGTTTAAAATACATTTTTCTGTAGAAAAAATGTCTCATCATATAAAAAAACAATGAAACCGAATAAGGTTTCATACACATCAATTACATTTTTCTGTAAAAAAATAGGTTTCACGGATTTTCAATTAAAAAATAGGTTCCATCATTTTTTTTGGTTCAAATAAAATTATAGATGAAAAAAACAATGAAACCAAAAAAGGTTTCATCTGTTTAAATTACATTTTTTGTAAAAAAATGTCTCAGCATATAAAAAAACAATAAAAGCGAATAAGGTTTCATACATATCAATTATATTTTTCTGTAAAAAAAAAAAGGTTTCACTGATTTTCAACTAAAAAATAGGTTTCATCATTTTTTTTGGTTCAAATAAAATTACAGATGAAAAAAAACTATGAAACCGAAAAAGGTTTCATAGTTTTTCTGACGTTTCACCAACAAAAAACCCTAATTTCGACAATGATGATATATCATTATATTTTGTTGATGATTTTCGGCGATGACGATATGGAGGTGTTGGTGATGTTTGTAGAGGATAGAAGGAGGAAGAAGAGGTGTTGTTGTTGGTGGATTTGGACATACAGTGGTGGAGGAGAAACAATAACGACGAGGAAGCGATGTGAAAGGAGGAGGTGTTATTGGTGAAGGATACGAAGGTGTTGTTGTGGCGGAGGAGGTACTGTTGTTGCTGGTGATGGTGGGGGAGGAGGTATTGTTGCTGCTGGTGATGGTGGTGGAGAGGAGAAGAAGAAGAAGAGAGGTGTTGGTGAAGGATACGAAGGTGTTGTTGTGGCGGAGAAGGTACTGTCGCTGCTGGTGATGGTGTCGCTGCTGGTGATGGTGGCGGAGGAAGTATTGTTGTTGTTGGTGATGGTGGTGGGGAGATGAAGAATAAGAAGAAGAAGAAGAAGAAGAAGAAAATTAACATACCTATATTATATATGGAAGGGCATCTCGGGTATATTGAAAATAATTAAAATCTAAATATAATTAGTATTAAGTGAAATGAGGTTTTTGTCTCATTTTTAATGAAAATGGTTTTTCTTTATAAAAGATAATATGGGAGGGTTTTATGCATGGTAAGTTTGTTCACCTTGGTTTTTTATACCAAGTTTTGTTAATTTAAAATAAAGTTGTATTTTATACTCATTACTTTTAAGTAATCGTCTGACTCAGCTCATTTAAACCTGCAACATGGTTGAAGTTTACAAGTAGGAGATGTAGGGAGTAAGTTGGACCCATCTCTTCAGTACTCCACAGTGTTCATTCGTGCAAAACTGTCATCCCAGTTTATAATTTAGGCTATTAAATAGAAAAATGGGCATATTGCTTAAATATCTCTAAAGTATGGTTTCAGTGGACATGTAAATATTAGGGATAGATAAAATAGACATCAAAATTTCTAGACAATTATGTCCCTCATCTTTATGTTTTTTTTTATCATTTCTCTCTCAATTAAAAACACAAATAAAAAAGGCATAACTTCCAAAATATATATCCGATTTTAATAAAACTTAGAGTTTTGGAAAGAGTTTTAAATGATCTACAAAATAAGTCCATTGTTGATGGTAAATTTGAAAGTTTTTTCTTTTCGAGAAAAAATAGCTAGGATGAAACTGGTTGCACCCTGGCTTAAACTAAGATAGAAAAAATTGTTCAAAAAATTGCTAGGATGAAACTGGTTGCATCTTGGCTTAAACTAAGAAAGAAAAAATTATTTAAAAATAGCTAGGATGAAACTTGATGCATCCCAATTTAAACTAAGAAAAATAAATTATTTAAAAAATAGCTAGGTTGAAACTGGTTGCATCCTGGCTTAAAATAAGATATGAAAAATTATACTACCATTCCGTTCCACATAAATAAAAAAGATCTAGCACAACCACCATCACTACCAACATTTTCAACCACAACATACACCATAATATTGTCACCACCACCTTTAATACTAACAAAATACAACAAACACCACCATCACCTTCAACATAAAAATAAATAAGCATATAAATATGCAGGATGAAACCCAGATACATCCTGAGAAAAATATGTTTATTTGTCAGAGTATGCAGGATGAAACTAGATACATCATGAGGAAAATATATTTTTTATCATAATGTGCAGGATGAAATTTCATCCTGCACATTCCAACAACCAGTTTTTCTTCACTCACCCTGAATAAGGAAGCCATGAAAGTAAAAACCTAAATTGGTTTCAGCAAAATCCCTTAAAGCTTGAATACAAGAACTAAAAGAGAGATGTTAGGTTTAAATTAATCCTTTGGTTTTCACGTGCTTAAAGAACTCAAGTACTTCGTACTTATAAGTTTTTTTTATCAAAACACCCATGAATCACTACATTCCATGTAACAGAATCCTTGTTTTCCATGAGATTACAAACAGTTAATCCAAAATCCATTGACCCAGATTTAATGTAAAAATCCATGGTAAGAGTTGCCAACAGAGCTAAATAATTCAAATCCAAATTTGATTATACATGAATGAACGGAAGTATCATACTTTAATTTCTTGAGATTCGTGCAACATTTGAGGATGGAAAGAAACAAGCTTGGGTCTAGAATTGGAATTCCGATCCTTTTGATTCTGTGATAGTGAGAAAGTACTTATTTCCATTGAGCCAGAATAACTGGTTGTTGGAATGCGCATTGTTATGATCTTATTTTGTTTCTAAATAATTTATATTTTCAGAAACACCATTTTTATTTTTTTTGTTTCTCTCTCTTGTTCTTGGGTTTTAACAGGGACGGTCTAAACTGAGAGGGAAAGAAAAGATAAATTGATACATTAGTTTTTAAATTTTTAGGTAGAATACCCAAATTGGATATTTAGAAAATATCTCTTGGGATTAAAAATATTAAAACAATATCATATTTTAAAAGTCTTTTACGTTTAGAAAAAAGAAATTAAAGTTATACAACCAATTAATTGTATTAAATATATAAATCCAGTAATCTAAGTATATCCAACCCCTCCATTTTGGATTGGGTTGCTATATATGTCTGTCTTTTAAGAGAAGTAACAACACTTCTCCACCACTCTGGTCGTATATAGTTTTTGGTTGATAACTCTTTTATATACTCCCTCCGTTTCTGGAAAAGTGTTATTATCATTTTTTTATTTTAGTCTAAAAATAAGCCAATTTGAAAAAATGATAGTAACTATTTTCCTGAAAGGGAGGTAATATTTGTTACGAATTTAGCAGTTGGGAAACATATTTGGTTGTTGATCTTATAAACATATGGGTTTAATTTCCGCTTGTTAATAATTATATTAGTTCGGATCCGAATACCACAAGGGAAACAATTGATTTTCTATTTCTTTGGTCAGTTTCCACATCAGGAAAGTATTTATGAGTTTTTTATTCATAGGAGATAAACATTTGGTCATCAAGTTTGTGGTATCTATATAAATTAAGGACTAGATGTGTTGCGAAGAAATCCAATCTAGAAAAATACTAAAACCCTGTATTTAGGTTTCTGGTCTTTTTGTTAGGGTTTGTTTAGTGTTACCCTGAGAGTCAATTTTATCGTGAGATTAAAACTTGTAAATAAAGAATTTTGATGTTCTAGTGTTTAAAATAAAATATATACATGTTTTTTCTCTGTTACTGATAACCATGAAGAATGTGAATATATAAGAAAAGATATGAAGCTGATTTGAAGAATGATTTAGAGAGTTTATTTCTAAGGCTTTTCAATGCGTTATTGGGTATGTCATGTTAACTTTTTTAGTTAAGTCTTCTTGCATGAATGTTGGAGAAAATGAAGTTAAAATGATTTGATAAAACTAAAATTGTTAGTCTTGGTAGGAATGGATAGGATCAATGGGACACTAGCTCATTTATTGGGTGGAAACATCATTTCCATTTTCACTAATTTTGTGAATGAAGAACCTTTAGTTAGTCACACATTGGACAAACTAGAGATGTGTTCTCCCTTTATTACCACAAGCCCTTATGGTTTAGATGCTTTTGTGGTTGAGGGAGGACTAAGGCAATGGGCTAGTTGACTCACACTTGTTTTTCACATATGTGCGGTGCTTCGCACCGAAGCACGCATGCTCGTGAGCTTGGCGTGTGCCTGGCATGAGCCTAGAGTGTGCAGGCGTGTATCCTATTAAGACTTACCATTTTTTGTTTGTAATTTCCTTAAATAAAAAAGATTCTTACCGTTTTTATTTTTTGTGATTAATACAAAATTAATTCGAATTTATTTTCATTAATTCAAATTTAAATTTTTTTCTCACAACTTTGCCTATAAAAGAAAATGATTTTCTTCATTTCAAACCATCCCAGAGCAGGCTACTATTCCTCGCTCTTTTCCTCTTTTCTTACTTTGCGTGCGCACGGCTTGTTTATTTACTTCTCATTTTTATTTTTCTTCTAAATAATTGATGTTAAGTTCTAGAGGGTTAATTGAGTTGTGCTAACTCAGTTAATAACGGACAGTTCTATCCTGGACACAAGTTCTCAGTAGGGGTATAGCATCACTCATTCTTGAGGAGTACCCGAGAAATATTGTGTTAAAGACAATTTACTGAGCAGGTGGCTCCGTCCAATTTGTACAACCAAATTAGAGTGATTTCAATTGTTCCTAAGTAGGGCTGCACAACGGGCCGGCGGGTCGGTTTTGGGGTAAAACCAACTACCAACCCGTCTAGAGGCGGGTTTTAATATTCAAAACCGTATACCAACCCGTCCACCGGCGGGTCGGGTCGGTTTCAACCCGAGGCGGGTCGGGCGGGTTCGGTTTATTTCATGGGTTAACCCGTGGCAGATAGAAAAAAACTGGCAGCAAAAAACACTAAAAACAGAAGAAAAAAAAAAGGAAAGAAAAGGCAGATAGAGATTGAGTTGATGAATCACCCATTAAGCCTCCTAAGAAACAACAAAAAACACCAAACATCGTCAAAATATAATAACAAATACAGTTATACAAGGGATATACACTAGCCACAAAAATAAGGATTAATTTATTTTCTTTGCTTTCTTATCATTTGTATGGAGTTGAATCTATATCGTTATCTTAGAAGTTCATGTGGCAATTATAGAACTTGAAATGGTAAGATTTTCAAATGATTTCTGAAAAATTTAGTTTGGAATAGTCTGTCTTTGGAAATTTGTGTAAGATTCGTTACACAATGAAAATGAGTGATTTTTGGCTCATTTGAAACTAGAAAGAATAATCTAACACAATAAAATTGTAAGAAAATATAGTAAGGTTTATAGCTATGTTAAAAAGACTCATCAAAAACAGAACAGGAATCCCGTATTCAGAAAATGCAGTTTCGGCAGTTTGAAATCAAAAATTCGTACAAAAATCATTTCTCAATGGAATTCAGAAATTTTGGTCTTGTTTGAAAGCTGAGAGAGTCCTCTTTGACATAAAAATAATAGGGAAGGGTATTGAAGTACAGGTAAGTGTGAAAACATCTTGACAAAACAGTACAGCAACACAGGTTCAGAATAAACGGGTTAAACTGGCGGGTTCGGGCGGGTGCTACACTAAACCCGTAAACCGACCCGTGGTGACCGGGTTTTAAATTCTCAAAACCGTATACCAACCCGTAGCGGGTCGGTTCGGTTATAAAACCCGCGGTTTTGTCGGGTTCGGGCGGTTGCGGTTTTCGGGTCGGTTCCTGTGTAGCCCTATTCCTAACGTTAACGGTTTCAGTGTTTCTGTCAAGTTTCCTCCATTGATAGAGATTTGCGACAACAATCTTAACACAATATATCATTTATTTTTGTAACAATGGAAACGTGAAGCTATTACGTCATTCATGAAATCTTTATGAAAGCAAGACACTGAAAATTACTTATGATGTATTTTCTGTATACATGGATTAGAATTTGCTGCTGTGGTCTCTCTCCACCCAATATCCAGGCAAACAAAAATTGTTGGATGCAAATTTTCTTGCGTGTCAAGAGAGAAGGAAAGGTTCAGTTAAGTTGTTAAGGACATTGATAATCAAGTCATCGTTAGTTACAGAGTCGATCTGAGGACAAGGAAACTGCCCGTTTATCAAGATCCCTTGTTGTTTAACGCCGAGAGGGTAAATATCACCATAAGTAACAACCCAGTCAAAGAATCTGTAAGGATCTTCGGTGTCTTAATTATAAATCATAATATATGGGTATTATGTCCTAATTTATGTGTGAATTAAAGCATACAGTTAAAAATGGAAGAAGTCGGAGATTGATTACAGAGAAGTTTTTGATTGAGGGGAGGAGGGGGAGAAAAGGGACGGACAATGGAGATGAAATCAAATGGAAACTGTCGGCATCAATCCTGTTTCTATGAGTACTGCGGTTGATCAGAATGTAACCGACACCGATGAACCCGCCGTAGATGACCAAATTGAAATCGATGAACCCAAAAATGAAGATCCTAATACGGTTGATAAGAACATTAGTGATTCCGTTGTAGAGGATTTGTTAAAGGGAATTGGGTCCGAGTCTGGACCTGATTCATGTTGTGGTAAGTACGTTTATATGCACGATTTGCCGAGTGAATTCAATGAAGATTTGATTAAGGAATGTCGTACGCTTAATAAGTGGATCGAAATGTGTCAATATATGGTGAATGCCGGACTTGGTCCAAGAATTGGGAATTCGCAGGGAGTTTTCTCGGCCAAGGGTTGGTTTTCGACAAATCAGAAGTCATATTTCATAACAGGATGAAGCAATTCAAGTGTCTGACAACCAATTCTTCGTTAGCTTCTGCGATGTTTGTCCCGTTTTATGCAGGTTTTGAAGTAGCTCGTTATTTATGGGATAATGATGTGCCGACTCAAGATGCTGCTAGCACCAATCTAGGTGGCTCGAAGACCAAGCTTTGTGGAATCATAATATACATGTACGATGTCTCAATTAAAACGGTTATTATAATACATTCAAATTAATAACCGTAGGTTACGTTTGATGAAACATTGCTATAATGCACTAAAGATTAATACACTAAAATTAAGACAATTATTACACACATAATGAAACGTTGGTATCATGCACTAAAAATGATTTTATCTGAATCATGTCTATGATTAATATATTTTTAGCATACGTGGGGTATTGAATATATGATAAAAATTACCTATACTATGCTCATGGTTTTAGACTCGTACGAGTCATATCAATAAATATTAATTAGAGTCGGGTTGCATGATATATTTTTGCAATATTTATTAGAAAAAATAATGCTTATTGGTTTGAAAAACAACAAGAACAAGTTTTTTGATACAATGTCTGAAGTCAATCTGATAACCAATGTGAGAGACTGGTGGGTAGACTCTGGTGCTACAAAGCATGTCTGCGGAAACAAAGATATGCTCACCTCCTATCAGACGGTAGGGGAAGGAGAAAAGCTCTATATGGGTAACTCGTCCGCATCACAGGTTGCGGAAAAAGGCAAAGATTGGGATGAAACTCACTTTTGGAAAAACTCTCACATTGAACGAAGTTCTTCATGTTCCGGACATCTGTAAAAATCTTGTATCTTGTGGTGTGTTAGATAATAAGGGTTTTAAACTAGTTTTTTAAATATGAAAAAGTTATTGTAACTAAAGGTAAAGACTATGTAGGAAAGTGCTATAAAACTAAGGGTTTATACAAATTAAATGTAACCTCCATTTAAATAAATAAAATTGATTCCTTTTATGTTTATGTGTCATTGAATGTTTGACCTGGCAGACTTGGTCATGTTATTTATAAATCAATGAACAAAATGGCGAGCATAGGCTGCATTCCCAAATTTAATTTGGAAAATGAACATAAATGAGAAATGTGCATAGAATCAAAATATGATAACAAGTCTTATAAGAAAAATATTCTAAGATATTCTAAACCCTTAGAATTAATTCACTCAGACCTAGTTGACATGGAATCAGTTCAAACTAGAGGTGGTAAAAAATGGTTTGTCACATTCATAGATGACTGTACGAGATATTTTCATATTTATTTACTTAAAGGTAAGGATGGTGCCTTATAAGCCTTTAAAATATATAAATTAGAAAACCAAATGAGTACTACCATTAAAACCATTAAGCCTGACCGTGATGGTGAAAATATAAGGAGATGATGAATGCCATTAGTTCAGGCTACCTGCGAACTTGTGGGGGGAGGCCGTCCTCTCAGCTTGCTATGTCCTGAACAGAGTACCTTTTAATGGATCAGACAAATCTCTAAATGAATTATGAAAAGGTAGACAACCCTTTTGTTCATATTTCAAAATGTGAGGGTGCTTGGCTAAAGTCTCTATCCCTCCATCTAAGAGGACTAAGATATGACTCAAAACTGTTGATTATGTCTTTATAGGGTATCCTGAACACACTACTGCTTACAGGTTTAGGGTTGTGAGTTCTGATATTTCATAAATTAGTATGAATACCGTTATGGAATCTAGGGTTGTTGTATTCTTTGGAAAAAATTATTTTTCCTTTGAAATCTGAATCTCGCATGATATGTGTTGATCCCCTAGATGTCCTTTCTACTAGTCAGACACTACTTCTAGAGGAAGATGAAGTTGAGCCTAGAAGAGGAAAAAGATTTAGAATTGAGAAATCTTTTGAAGCATGAAAAATTTGATCATGTAATGATTTCTAGTGGTTTTAAAATAAATGAATCTGACAAGTGTGTTTACACTGAACTTGTGAATGATGCCTATGTGATTGTATACTTGTATGTTGATGACATGCTTATACTTGGTACAAACATAGATGTAATTAATTCCACTAAGAACATGCTGAATGAGAACTTTGAAATGAAAGACTTAGGTCCCGCTGATGTAATCTTAAGGATGAAAATTAGAAGAGAGTCTAATGGATATAGTCTTAGTCAATCTCATTCCGTTGAATATGTACTTAGAAAATATAATCAGTTTGATAGTAAACCTGCGAGTACCCCATATGATCCTTGTTGTAGACTCAAGAAGAACAAGGGTAATGGAGTTTCGCAACTTGAGTATTCACGTGTCATAAGAAGTATGATGTATTTAATGAACTGTACGAGACCAGACATTGCCTATGCTGTGAGTAGGTTAAGTAGGTATACATGTAATCCAGGACAAGAGCATTGGGATGCACTTATCAGAGTGTTAAGGTATCTGAAATACACTTTAAACTTTTGTTTAAATTATGAGAGATACCCTGCGGTTCTTGAAGGATATTGTGAGCAAACTGGTTAGCAGACTCAGAGGAGTCTAAGTCTACGAGTGGATACGTTTTCACTCTAGGTTGTGGGTCTGTATCTTGGAAGAGTTCCAAACAGACATGTATCGCTCGATCCACTATGGAATCCGAGTTTATTGCATTAAATAAATCATGAGAGGAAGCCGCTTGGCTAAGATGCTTTTTAGAAGACATTCCTCTCTGGCAAAGGCCTGTGCCAGCTATATCCATACATTGTGATAGTCAAGCTATAGTAGCTAATGCTAAAAACAACAACTATAATGGAAAGTCTATATATATTCATAGAAGACACAATTCTCTAAAACAACTAATCTCAACTGGCGTTATTTATGTTGACTATGTGAGGTCTAAGAGAATATCGCGGACCCTATGACGAAAGGCTTGTCCAAGAAGATAGTTAGTAATGCATCGAGGGGGATGGGGCTTAAGTTCATCAAATAAACTTGCCATGAAGGACACTCAACCTTGCTTACTGGAGATCCCAAGATCAAGGTTTCAAATGAGACAACTAATTTGTGGTGAGTTAAAGGAAACAGTATCAGAGAATTTCATTCTCTGTCCCTTCCCTATGGTGTAGACGTGATAGTGTGACTGCATGTGAGGATGACTTATCATTAAGTCTTAATGAGTTATATAGTTTCAATTTAAGATTGAAGTGGGGTGTAGCAGTAAACACTCTTGATAGAACTCACCTATCTGAATGAGGAAGTGGGCCGCTTCCTATGAGAACTGAACTGATTCTCTAGAGCATTCTGAGAAACGGGATATGTCCATGGCCAAAATGGACACAACGGCATGAACTTAACAGCACCTTCAGAGATATCTCGCATGGAAGCTATTGATGAACTACACCAAACGATGGCAGTTCAAGACATCGCGTTTACTGTCCATCAAGTAGTTCCGGTAATTTCTCACTAAGCAAAAGTTCAAGACCTTATGGACACCTATTGCCTAAGAGGTATTTCTCGTTTTTTGATTTTTGATTTTATCGGTTTCTTCATTCATGTGGGGGATTGTTGGAGAAAATGAAGTTAAAATGATTTGATAAAATTAAAATTGTTAGTATTGGTAGGAATAGATCTTAGGATCAATGGGACACTAGCTCATTTATTGGGTGGAAATATCATTTCCATTTTCACTAATTTTGTGAATGAAGAACCTTTAGTTAGTCACACATTGGACAAACTAGAGATGTGTTCTCCCTTTATTACCACATGCCCTTATGGTTTAGATGCTTTTGTGGTTGAGGGAGGACTAAGGCAATGGGCTAGTTGACTCACACTTGTTTTTCACATATGTGCGGTGCTTCGCACCGAAGCACGCGGGCTCGTGAACTTGGCGTGTTCCTGGCATGAGCCTAGAGTGTGCAGGCGTTTGTCCTATTAAGACTTACCATTTTTTGTTTGTAATTTCCTTAAATAAAAAAGATTCTTACCGTTTTTATTTTTCGTGATTAATACAAAATTAATTCGAATTTATTTTCATTAATTCGAATTTAATTTTTTCTCACAACTTTGCCTATAAAAGAAAATGATTTTCTTCATTTCAAACCATCCCAGAGCAGGCTATTATCCATCGCTATTTTCCCCTCTTCTTGCTTTGCGTGCGCACTGCTTGTTTATTTACTTCTCGTTTTTATTCTTCTTCTAAATAATTGTTGTTAAGTTTCTAGAGGGTTAATTGAGTTGTGCTAACTCAGTTAATAACGGACAGTTCTATCCTTGACACAAGTTCTCAGTAGGGGTATAGCATCACTCATTCTTGAGGAGTACCCGAGAAATATTGTGTTAAGGACAATTTGCTGAGCAGGTGGCTCTGTCCAATTTGTGCAACCAAATCAGAGTGATTTCAATTGTTCCTGACGTTAACGGTTTCAGTGTTTCTGTTAAGTTTCCTCCATTTATACAGATTTGCGACAACAATGAATTGTGTAAAGAGCATGTAATGATATTTGGTTATAACGAAAATTTTCTTACAGGTTGGATATAGTCTGCAAAGGTAAAACCACGTAAATCTTGTATAATGTGATTATACGCTTATTTATATATCATCCTAATTATTATTTCTCATGTATATATTATATTATATTGAGTTCAAATTACTATTTATATCTTTTAGAATCCCGAGTTCTGTTGCATTTGAGCTGCGAATTAACGCACTTCAGGTGTCAATCACCCCCAACAAAGACATGAATCAAATAGGGAATTTTTATCAGAAAAAAAGGATAGTTAAAGGATATACAAGTATTTTTTGTGTCATCGATTGGTTGATTCTCCTCTTACTATACTAACAACAATTTTTTTTATACTCACTTCTAATGTTTGGTTTAATTTGTAGCACCTTTTTTTGCATCTAAAACTGCTTACTTGAGCGACTAAATAACCATATACTTTTAATTCTTGTTGGTTGGATGCAAATCAATTTCTTTATAAAAAATTATTAATTTTCTTATAATTTTTTTTTTAATATTAGTTATAAGCATGAAAGAAGGTTAGTCAAACTGCCTATCTACAATACTTGGACCTTAGAAAATCATATGAAAATTAATTTGAAGATATTTACTTCGAGAGAGCTCATTGTTTCAAATTTTCGTGAAAAAGAAAAGGATTTACTTTAAAAGCTGAAAACGAACTTGGAAACATAAAAGTAATATTGGAATATTATTAGGCTGTATAGTTTTTAGATGAAACCTGATTTAGGGACTCCTTAATTCATAGAGGGGCTCTTCATATAAGACGAACTAGAGACATTTGAAGTAAATTTAAAAACCCTTTATCCATAATATTTTTATAATGACTAAACTATCCCTGATTAGTTAGTATTAGTAGAACTAATTGGTTAATAGATTAGGCTGAACATAATTAATCTTAAATAATCTTATACTTAATGAAATCAATTTTTTTTTTCTTTTTGGTTTGGTGGGAAGAAAAATTAGAAGAAATGTAAGATAATTTTGTAGGTTTTTTTTTAAAAACCGTAGATTTTGATTCAATCAACTAGAGTAGTGAGGTATACATCTAACTTAAACTCTTGGTCTTTTAATGGCTCAAATTTGATGAAATTGCGTTATAAAAGATGATTTTTTTTATTCAGAGAAATTTACGGTTGGGTTTTCATGTCAAACCCAACCGTAAAAGCCATTTACGGTTGGGTGTTCTTCCCAACCCAACCGTAACCGTAAGTTCAGGATGAACACCAAATTGTAACATTTTTACGGTTGGGATTTAGCATCTGACCCAACTGTAAATAATCTAAAAAAAAAATTCTTATCCAGGATGATTTACGGTTGGGTTTTGGCAATCAACCCAACGTAAATACAAATTGTAGTTTTACTTCCAGACAATTTCAGCCAATATTTACGGTTGGGTTTAGGCTTCCCAACCCAACAGTAAAACATCTTTGGAGCATTGAGTTTAAGATAAAATTGGGATTTAAAAATCAAAATTTTAAACTTATTCAATCATTTTAACTAGATTGAAGGTAAATTGGGTCATTCAAACAAAGAAAAACCGAAAACAACACAAGTACTAGAATCCAATTTTGAATGGTCCAGGAGAATTTACGGTTGAGTTTTGGGTGAAAACCCAACCGTAAGTCTGGCATGAAAAAAATGACTGTTTTACGGTTGGGTTTTCAGCCAAAACCCAACCGTAAATATGATTTTTTTTTTGTTTTTTGACTTGATTTTTCCTTTGCTTGGTTTCCAACTTGAAATTTTTGTAAATAAAACATGAGCTAGACAAATTAAAGATAAAAACTTTCTCATACATTCTAACTAAAGCTATATAATGTATATAATACACCCACAAAAAAAAACCCTTAGATTGACGCAATTGTTATAATAAACATAGAGTTAGGGAGAAGGATGAGGGGATTGTCGATGAGTTTGACGAGCTCTTTTTTTGCTCTTAGGACAACGAGTACGAGGAGCAGCACCACCGCCACGAGTACGAGCACCACGTTGCACATCCTCGGCTTCATCATGTGTCTCTTCATCACTAGGTTGCGGCTCTCTTCGGCTAGCAGTCGCATCTCTTGTACCGGCTCTACTCCTCTTTAAATTTCTTGTCGTCTCATCTTTGTCTGCTTCATGAATTTTCCCAATTTTGGCTTGCAGGTTCTTCAATTGGTCAGACGTCGTCACATCAACTCTACTTAGGCATGGAGTGATAGACTCTGCCAATGCAAGTGCTTTCTTTTTCACCTTATTTTTCTATTCACATATTAATATAAAATTTGGTTGAGTCTTTAGTAATAAATCTTAAAAACATTAATAACAAAAATAATTTACGTACCAAATTGAAACATGCTTTATTCCAAAAACCATCTTATGTGTTGTTTCCTTCACCCCTTTGAAGTATTTTCATAGTTTCTGGATCAATGTTAATGACATTTGGATGACCAAAATGACGATACCAATCCAAGTAATCTTCTGCAGCCTCTTTTGTGCCCGCAGATGAAATTACCTCATGCCTTTGGATTTGGTAATCCGGTTGATAGCGGTTGTTCCAAACCGCGACCGAAGGCGTTGGGTTATAGTTGAGCACGATACTTGGGCCTTCGATCATCGAGCCATTCACACACAATTTAAAGGATTCGTGTGTTACCTTGGTTTGGACATATCCAGTTTGGCGGAGAGTTCGACGGGGGTTGCACATCACGAACCCAAACAGATGGTACAAAGGCCCGTTGTAGCCTACCACGTCCGAGAATTGGCGTAAATATTCAACATCTCCATCATCATCTATGTTAATCTTCACATAAGGATCAAAAACAACATCTTCAACGGTGAAAGCATCAATTTCACTTCTCATCTTTGCTATTTGCACTTCTTTATGCTTTGCCTGAGTACCGGTGAAGATGAATTTCTTTCCTGTAGGTCCAGTACCATCACCGCTCGACTTCGTTTTAGGAGCCAGGATCGGAAAGTGATCATAGACTCATGCCTATGAAGATAATAAATATTAACATAAGATAATGTGCAAAAAAAAAAAAATCTGAATTTAAACATTGAAATTCCAACAATAAATTACCTGAAGAAGACCAGTATTCCCAGCAATCTCAGTTCCCCTAACCCTCGAAGCTTTTCTAAGGTTGGAAAGTAGGTAAGCCAGGGTGGCAGTTCCCCATGAGTACTCATGCGTTTTCTGGAGATCATCCGTCAACCATTGTAGAAAGTGAGCGTTGACCCTGTTTCCTGAGTTGTCAGCAAAGAAGATGGTGCCGAGCATATATAGCAGATACGCTCTGGCTGTTCGCATAGCTATGGTTTTATCTTTATCTATGACGACCCCATCCTTTTCCAACTGCCGGGTTCCTCCAAACTTCTCCCTGAGATTACGCAACAATATCTTCTTGGTCATACCTAGACCTTTCTTCGTTGCTGCCCCCGGTTTATCTCCACAAGCCAATTTAAACTCTGATTCGGCTTCTCTCTTCTCCCATCCAAGTGTATCTTTGACAAGGACACAAAAATCACTCCATGACATGTTGTTGTCAAAATCTTCATACACAGATTTACCTTCAACTGGTAAGCCAATAATTGACTGGACATCATCCGGGGTTATTGTCATCTCGCCGAATGGGAGATGAAACGTATCGGTTTCAGGCCAATAACGTTCCCTGAATGCTGTGCAGGTGACACTGTCATACTCCAACATCGAATTGGTAATTCCGGGAGCTAACCCGGTACCATTTACGAGAACTTGGACGGCCATACATTCTCCAACCATAAATAATCCTCAACAATTTTTTTTTACATACACAAAAATATTTACGGTTGGAAAAATGAATCCAACCCAACCGTAAAATTTCATCTTCATCTCCTACCCTTTTATTTACGGTTGGGAAAATTAATCAAACCCAACCGTAAAATTCAAAAAAAAAAATTGGGCAATTTTTTTTACGGTTGGGTTCAAAATCGTACCCAACCGTAAAATTTCATCTTCATCTCCTACCCTTTTATTTACGGTTGGGTTTTGAGAAAAAACCAACCGTAAAATGAAGAACAAACCAGTTACGGTTGGGTTTTCCAATCGAACCCAACCGTAAATTCTTCTGTAACCAACTTTTTTTTTTAACAAAAACAACAATCATACAAGAAAATCAATCACTTTTGGGTTCTAAAAATAATATGGGTTTTGTTCAATACCTTAGATACACCATTGTTTGTTGTTTCGGAGTTTGATTTTGACTGTCACCACCGATTTGTTCTTCAATCTCTTGATTAGGTTGAAAAGTTTGATTTTGGTTGGCACCACTACTACCTTCTACACCTTTAGTATGATTCTTCATCACGATTTTTGGAGTTTAATCGACGAAGAATTTTTTGAATCGACGATTAATCGACGAGGAATTTCGATGGAGAAGTTGAAATTGGAAAGGTTGGGTTACGGTTGGGAAACTTTAAGTTTTGAGAGAGTTTTGATATGAAATTGAAATCGGAAAGGTTTTGTTTTCTTTTAGGTTTTAATTGATTGAAGGGAAAATTAGACTTTTTCATAGATAAAAGGGTAATATGGACATTTAACATAGCCCCTAGGACACCCCTTAACTCATTTTTGGATCACCCTGCCTCACATTGAAGTCCCTCTACAAATGTGGGAGCCCCCAAATCAGGTTTCTTTTAGATTCACATAAGTCTACAGTCAAGTCCTTAAATCGAGTCGACTCACATATGTAAATCCAACATGACTCATGTATTTTAATTTGGACACGTACTGGGTCAATTCAAATAAGACATTTCTCATATTTTCCCATAAAAACTACTCAATGAGATTCGAACTCCTTATAGTTTGTTAGACCGATAATTTAATTAATCTACAGTTGTACAAAGTACCCGCTAGCTTGTCACTGATATGTTCCGCATGGGTCAGAGATAACCCATGGACGCCCAATAACTTGTCACGGGCTTACCCAATCCGACCGACACTTATTAGTGGGCGGATGCAATCTTTTAATCAAATTTATATGTCTGGTCTATCTGAATGCCCGTTAACCTACTAATATTTGATCGTAGTTTTTACTCACATATTTTATGCTTATACATGTATTTTTTATTACTCATAAATTATAATGATATTGTTAACTAGCTGATGGCATAAATGTGAAATAAATAAACTAGATGTATCATGTGTTAATACTGGATGGCAACTAAAAATCCTAAAAAATGACTCGTTGGTACATATCGTACATGCAACAAATTACTTCAGATATTTTCCATTAATACTAATAAGTAATATAGAGGTAGTAAGGATCGTTTCCACGAAAAACTATATAATTGTTATTTGTTTTTAACTTCTTATGTAACCAAAGAGATTTTAGTGAATTAAACTAATTTAAAAAATAAATAAATAAAGATTATAATATGGATGAAAGTGCTGGTTAAGGATTTCATCTTCCATCGCCATTCATGCTCCTCAATCGATTAGAATCATCATCCGTTCTCTCTTCGTACCAACAACCGTAAAGTATCCCAATCAGTGTAATATTTTGTTACGCCTCCACATGTCAACATATATTGCAATCGTTAATATATGAACTCTTTTCCACCAAATAACCTAGTGCTTCTCGCTAAGAGATTCAACTTGAGGGAAGCATTAATATCCGCGAGATGAGTTATTTATAGGCAATACATCGCACTTATCGTGGCATATTCAACCTAGGCCAAGCTTTACTTGAGACTTCCTTCACGATTCGCACCGCTAGTGATCACAAATTGCTACTTATTGCTAAGATTCCTGATAGAATTACCTAAGAACCCTAACTAGCTCTAGAAAAGATCCCGAGCTTATTTAATTTGTAACTTAAACATTCAAGAGAACCAATCATATTATATGAACACAATCACATAATTGTTATACACCGTAAAACATGAACGGTAAAAAGATATCTTGAATGTTAATAATAATCATCTAGATTGATTCATATGTTTAGAACTTATGATTACATCCCTAACCAATAAAAGAAAGTTACCTACTCATGGATTTCTCGAAACCTATGGAAAAGATACAAGATAAGAGGGAGAAGAAGATGAAGGTGTCACGGATCTTCCCCTAAAGGGGAAAACTCTAATTCACTCCAAAACTCTTTTTTTTTTGTAGATTATATGATGTTCAAAAGATAGATAAAAAGATCCAAGAAGTCTTCTTATATAGGAAACCAAATATAGGAGTGTCCATGCTGAAATCCAGTCATACTAGGTTTTGGAAACTCAAAAGTAGCATAAAAACCGGTTAAAACCTAGCTCACTATCTGCCTCGGCCACCTGACCCTCCGAGAATTTTGCTTTTCTCGATGGCTTGATCCTCCGAGATTTCTGTCTTTCTCGATGGATTGACCCTCCGAGAAAATTATTTCTTCCTGAGTTTTCCCTCGACGGCTTGACCCTCCGAGAAAATTGTCTTTCTCGATGGCTTGACCCTCTGAGAAAATTCTAAACTTGTTTTTCTCATCACTTCTTCATATGGCGTCGGAATGACCCCATTCTTTCGCCGATGGATTCGTGTTTTAGTTCTTTTCAAGATGACAGAAAGAAATAATGTATTTTAAAGAGTTCCACTTAGTCTTCGGCATTGCTCCCTTTGTAGCGCTCTATTTCCACTTCTTTTAAAGATGTAACCTAATAAAAGACATAAAATACAAAAGTAATAATAATACAAGGTAATTTGACACAAAATCTAGCAAATAAGTGTAAGTAAATAGAACTCAAAATATGTAAATTATGCACTTATCACCCATGGCCCGAGCAGTCTGACCTGTCCAAATAATTTGATACATCGTTGTGGATATTGGACATCAAATTTTCGATATTACCCGACCTAACCGGGACCAATATCCATCATGAGTATTCAAAGATTTAGCCAGTACAAACAAAGTTGGCCCAATGTACGCCCTTCACGTAACAGCTATGCCACACCCATCACAAAACCACATTACTCCACAATAAAATCATTTCCAATATTCTTTTTTTTTTCCTTTATATTTGATGGATTCATGATTGTCTAGGCGATTCGGCTTATAAAACAATCTATAGTGAACTATGTTGAGATTGACTAGGATATAGATTGGCTAATGCAAACCGAGTTTGAAATAAAATTTTTATCTGGGTGTTATGTTACGGGTCATGTTTAACATAAGTTACATAATTGATAAAAAGGGATACCAATACTTGGAAGGGACATCAATCCAGATATCCAGTGATTAAAATCATTTTGTTTTATATGTATTGATATTTTTTTTATGGAAAGAGAAATTATTTTAAATCATGAAATCTAATACAAGAGACTATCAATATATTTTTTTTGTAAACTTGTTACATAGAATAGAAGATTTTTGAACTTGTTGTTGTCTATTAACTGAGATATGATATAACATTTGAATCCTTGCCTCCTTTTCCGTGGAGTCCGCAACTGAGTTATGTTTCTTGTTAATAAAAATTACCTTTGCTTGTGGAAATTTGGCCAAAATCAACGCTACTTTGTCTGTTGTGTTTCCTACTTGCCATGGTGCCTTTGTTTCTCTGTTATTTATAATATCTACCAGTTGTTTGCAGTATGATGCTACAAAACACTTAAGAGAATATTATTGTTAAGCCAGTTACTTGCAACCAACAAAGAATAAGCTTCTGCATGTAACGCTGAGGAGGTCTAGGTGGATCCTGCTTCAATATGCATGAAAGATTCTTGGTTTACCGAATAAAGAAGGAAAGCATATCCCATCGAACAATCTATCTCCTTGAAATAAGCATCTATAAACATAATCTAATTTGCATCCCAAGTTGACCACGAAGGTTTAATTGCACTTGTGGTGATGAACTTTATGGCTTGGGATGTTGTAATTGAGGACGAAAAAGCTTGTATATGAGCTCTAATTTGGTCTAACAGTAATTTCAGATTAGGATTGATTTGTTCGGAGATTACTGAACACATGTATTTCCAAATAAACCATAAAATCATAGCAATATTGCCAGAGATGAGAGAGTATGTTGGGATGTTGGGGAGAAAATCCAATTTTTTACCTAATCAGTGATCGACCCTGTAGAATAAATAATTTCCACCGAGGTTAAGGAGAGAGGAAACCAAATTGATCTGGCGAATGGGCAATCTAGGAAGACATGGTATCTCGTTTCTGGGTTTTTGGAGTTGCACTACGAAAACCCTGGAGAAATAGCCGGGATGTGAGTCGCCAATCTGCTAATTTTTGGGAGGGCTCTTTGAACCAGTTTCCAAAGAAATAATTTAATTCTCGGGATGATCTTGATATTCCATATTCTTTTCCATGGAAATTTATGTTTCCATTAGGAGATTGAGAAACAAGGAAGTTGTAGACATTTTTAACCGAGAAAATGCCTGACTGGTGGTGTTTCCATCAGATAATATCCGCTTATTAATCTGAAAATCAATAGTTAGAATTTTTATCTTGACTTCTGGTTAGAATAACTTGTACAATTTAGTATTCTCCCAATTTCCTTCTAGGGTAATCAAATCTTTGACCATATCTGGAATAGACTCATCTTCTGTTATAGGTTTATGAATGACAAAAGAGTTAGGTATCCAGTTGTTATTCCATATCTTAGAAGACTTACCGTCCCTGATTTGCCAAATGTAATTATCTTGAATAAGCGTTAAGCCTTTTTGAATACTTGTCCAGATCCAGGAAAAGTTTGATTTTTTTGTTTCCAGAAATGGGTTAGTGTGAGGAAAATATTTCGTTTTAATAGTTGCGCCCATAGTTAATCCATCTCCTTGATTAGATGGCTTGCCGGTTTCGTAAGCAGAGCTAAATTGAATTGATGTGGGTTTTTGATTCCCTGACCACCTTGAGACTTGGGTCTACAAATGATTTTCCACGCCTTTAAATAACCACATCTTCTTTTGAACTTATCTTTATTCCATCAAAAATCTTGTTGAATTCTATCTAGATTATCCAAAATAGTTTTTGGAAGAGCAAGACATTTTATATGATAAGTTGGGTAGGATTATAGAATGAATTAGCTTAATACCGTTCTTCCCGCTTGAGAAAGAAGTTTCGACTTCCAGCCTTGTAGAGAAGAATAGTATTTCTAAAGGAGAGGTTCAAAATTCTCTTTATGATTTCTATCAAAGAAAAGAGGAGTTCATAGTTATCTATGTTTTTTGTCATTAACGAGACTTTTAAGATTTTTGCTATTATTTTCCCATGCTTGGGATGGATTTTGGGGATGAAATAAATCCCAGATTTTTGAAGGTTGACCATTTATCCCGTGATATCCCAAAATTTTAAGAGGATATCTAGAAGATTTTTGGCCTCTCCTAAATCGACCTTTGTGAAAAGAAAGCAATCGTCTGCAAAAAAAAAAAAGATCGTGGGAACTGATTTTTGATTTTTATTCCCGAGTTTTTTTCTTCTGAGATAGCTTTTGAAAGGAATCTAGAGAGAATTTCCATGCAAATTAGGAATAAGTATGGGGATAGGGGGTTACCCTCTCTAATCCCTCTAGAAATGGTGAAACTGGGACCTGGGGATCCATTGAGTAAGATAGAAAAATATGTTGTAGATAAGCATTACATTAAGAGATTCACCCAGTTTTTATCAAAGCCAAACGCTAGGAGGGCCTGTTCTATAAAATGCTATTCCACCCTATAAAAAGCTTTTTTAATGCAAGACAAACCTTTTTTAGATTTTGAAATTTTCATAAAATGAAGAAGTTCATGAGCTATGATAATATTATCAATAATTTGCCTCCCAAGAAGGAAGGTAGACTGATTCAGAGAATTTTTTTTTTCCAGGAGGGGTTTAAGATTATTAACAATGATTTTGGAGATAATTTTATAGGTCGAATTGCAGAGGCTAATAGGCCTAAAATCAGGAGGAAAATATCCAGATTTAAAGAAATCCTGAACAACAGAGATAATATATGGCCCTAAAATTTACCAGTTAGATGTAAGGAATCCCAGTTGGAATCCATCAGGCCCCGGGGCACCCCAAGGGTTCATATTTGAAAGAGTCTGCCAAATTTCCTCTTTATAAGAGATTTCTATTAGAGTTGAATTTTCAATATCAGAAATACACGGGGTTATGATGTCAGAAAGGGAATGACTGTAAACAGAGAATTGTGAGTTGCTTATCTGCGAGAAATGATTAATCAAGAGGGAGTTGATTTGGTCTCTATCAGAAAGTCAAATCCCAAATGGTTCTCTGAGAGAATGAATCGCGTTTATCCTTTTTCTATTGGAAGCCGATGCATAAAAGTATTTTGAGTTTTGATCAAATTCTTTAAAAAATTTATCGCGGGATAATTGGTGATAGTAGTCGTTCCTGATTTCATACCACTTCCCTAATTCTTCTTGTAACTCTTTTAGATTATCTAATTGGGTATGAAATTTTCCGGATTTCTGTAAATTTTCTATTTTAATGTTTAGAGAATTTATATTGTTATGAATAATTCTGAAAAACATTTTTATTCCAACGAGAAAGATGTGAAAGGTGCCTGAGTTTTAAAAAAAGGTTTTGATCAGAAGAGTTACCAGAGTGTAAGTTCCATGAGGCCGATATGATAGAGTTTAAAGAAGGGTGAGAAAGCCAAGATCTAAAGCACCGAAATGATTTTTATAATTTTTTCAAATCAGGATTAAAATCTAAAAAGAGCGGAGTACAGTCAGATCCTACTCTAAGAAGATGACATACCTTGGTGTCTGCGAATTATTAAATCCATTGGTCAGATATCATAGCCCTGTCAATTCTCTCACGTATGTTTACATCACCTTTACGATTGTTGGACCAGATAAATTGTTCTACTTCAGTATGGATTGATATTACTTCTGCTAATACTGGTTTTCTTTTATCAATCTTGATGTTTTAACGCTTGAGAAAAATATTTGAGGTTACCAGTAATGTAGAAGGTATGAGCTACAAGCCTACTACGTAACTTTGGTATTTGCATATATATATATATCCCCTGGACTGTTAATTTTTGTTTCTTTGGTAGTCAACTAAAGTTCAAAAGTTGAAGGAGATAATACTAGCCACGGCCACGGCCACCTATAGACATTGGGTAGTCTTAAAATTGATTTTAAGTCGAGACTCATGGTCCAACTTCCTGGTTATACCACATGAAGGTCCACCTTTGAGCATGAAATGCAACAAAAAAAAAAGGGAAAGAGAAAAAGAAAAGTGGTCATAACCTAGAACTCATCACTTCGACACCTTTTTAATCAGGATGTCACTCTCAAATGTGTTGAAGAAGAGAAGAAGATATGTAGATGATAGCAGATATGGAGATCTAGTTAACTCTAGGATTTTCTAATGAACAGAAGTATCATGATATCAAAGATGGAAGACAATATAAAAGGTTATGATTTCCCATCATTCATTCTCCACATTCGCTGTTTACTTATTTCTATGTTACTAGTACCAGTAATGTATACGATGTCTTTTTCCCTTCTCAGGGCAAATTCTGTATGAAGTAGTTACAAGTTTATTTGAAGGGACCACGTGTCCACTTAACTAGGTGGTGGACAGTTTATTCTTACATAAAAAAATCCACTCACTAATTAATCAGTCATGGACGTACTGATGAGGTATTGCTTGCCTTAGTCCTGCCAACGCTTGTGGTATAGTCAATAGTGTATATTGCTTACAAGGTACATGCCAAACTGCCAACTCTGGCCAACACTTGGAGTGCTACTGGCACAGATCATTCTGCAAGGCGTATGCGTATCCCTTGCAGCGTCCAAACACCCATATACGCCATTTGGTGTGCGGCCATGAAAGCCGACCACGATCGGCTATCGTTCTAATAGTGACGACCCTACCACAAACAGGTGGTGCTAAAGACGGGGACAATGGAGAGAGAGAGATCCGGATGGTAAATGTATTGAATTTTCCATCAGGTCATGATTTTGTCGAGATGGTCGAAGCTTTCTCTAGCCAGTGGTTGGATGGACTAATTAAAGCATTATGTTAATGAGTTGAGATCAATGTTGTACCATATCGGATTTTGATTCGTATCGGTCGAGAGCGATACACTGGTACGTCGGTATATCGGGGAAATTTCAGTTTAAATACTGGCGAAATATCGGTCCATATATTTTATACCTATAATTATATAAAAAAAATACTAGCTCATATTTTATAACAATAAATATATTTCAACATGTTATAATAAATATTTTTTCATCCAAAATATATAGATCCATAGATTTCATACATAGTTGAAAGTTCAAACATGAAACACAAGATAAACAACAACAACTTTAAAGTTCATCGTCTAAAGTACTAATTAAACAAAGATATTACAATTCTAATCAAGATCATTAGATTCATTACAGATATCATCACAGTCATCACCAAGTAGTCCTCTTTCAGTGTCCAACATCAACTGATCAGTATCATATGTACCCAAATCTCTTTGTATATCTCAACTTCTAAACTCTGTCTTAACTCTTAACTCTTCGTAGTTAGTCGCGGCAAGACTTGGCATAGGCACTGGTTCAATGACAGACTTGCCAGCAGAACTAGTCTAGGCCTTTTATCGAACATCTTGTTTGCGCTCTGCTAGTAATGGAGAAGTAGGTTCTATATTAGTTTCTTATACCAATCCAAACTCCTTCCCTGCAATATATCACACATCCAAACCATTCAAACATAATTATTCAATCACACGGTTCATCATTTCCATCTGTTCTTCTCCTCAACAGATTACCATCAGCTGAAACCACCATCTTCTCTTCAATCCAATCTTCACTGCACTCAAAGACACAACAAAACCAGACAATAAACTTATACCCATCTCTTCTCTTGATTTTCTCTCTTGATTCATTTGAACTTGATGGTAACTCTCGACTAAAACGACGACCATCTCCTCTGATTTTATCATACAGTAACAACTTCTAACCTTGCTTTCTCAATTTGAATTGAACTCCAAATCTATCTTGAACCCTTAACAAATATGATTACATGTTCTGTGTTTGTCTTGGATATGAAATGTGTTTTAATGCTTGGATTCAAAGCCATCGAATCCAGGCAGACAAAAATCATCTTCTTTAATTTCTTGTTTGTAAAACTCTGTCAAACTCTAATGACCCATACCTCTCTTTTGTTGTTGTTAACGATTGATCAAGAAATTGAACCCAACAAAATTGAAAGGCAGAGATGGAGGCGCTGGCGCAGAAGAATCCCTAGAGAAAAGAAGAAGAAGATCGATTAGATTAGTTTCTTCATATGAACACCTGATTCACGCGAACATCAGCCGTTGGATTAGATTAATTTTTTCATCTGACGGCCAAGAGCTCGTACCGGACATAACCAGTAAAATCGGACAATACCAGGTAAAACCGGTTTTTAACCGTACCGGCCGAAATTCTCGGAAGAATACCGTTTCGGCGGTATATTGAATTTTGCTTCGCTAACCGACCTGTACCGATAAAACCATCGAAATTTCGGCCGTACCGGCCGGTACGTACTACATTGGTTGAGATCAGATCCACTGATAATTGATGTACAAATCATGGAAAATCGATAAACACACTAAAATGATCTCCTGTTAATTTTGGAAAACAGCACAAGACCCATCTATTAAATGTGTGTGGGTCGGTTTCGAAAATGTTTTTTTTTTCGATCCATATAAAATTTTTCTTTTTTTTTCTCACTTTTATCTTTGACAGATTCTTTTTAACTATCACAATTTTTCCTTTATGCAAGACTTGCTAACACATTTATCGAAGTAATTTGACTAACAATGATCTCTTATTTTCATGAAGATAAAAATTCTTTTGTCACTCTTCCGGTTTGGCTTTCCAACATAGTGAGGATGAAGAATCTGGTTCGGAGGATGAGGAATTATCTCAACTAACTGCCAAGCAAAAAGAACATAGGTGGACCAAGAAAACAGCTGCGCGTGCTAACGCGCAACGGCTTTCACGATAGGAGCCGTTGCTTGTTGATGCTGAATATCGTCAAAAATTGGATAATTTCATGATAGCTAATGAAGATTTACTGATTGCTGCCCTTATGCCCTTCAATTTGACTGGTGAGGGGTAATTTATTTATTTTAGTTTCGTTTGCTAAATTCCAAAAATAAAATTGTGTTCGTAGCTCTTGTTAGACATTCTGGTTGTGAATTTGACATGCTAGTTTCTAAATGCAATTCCAGTTCTCAAATGAAAAGTATCGTTCTAGTTAGAAAAATGACTGAGGGTTGTTGTCAAACTTTGAATTGTTTCCCGATATCGGAATTTATACAATTGGGATTCTAGTTGCCAAACAGGCTCCATGACGACTTCTAGACTCAATAACTTTTCCCATTCAGATCCCTGTGATATCTCATTCCCTGAATCATGGCAATGATACTTTACTCCAAGGAAAGGATGACCATGTGGTTGGAATTGAAATGGGAGAAAATGGAATAGATGCGAATCCCACCAGAAAGTTTATTCCCGAGAGCCACTTGAAACCTGCAAGTTCAGTAAGCTTTCAATACAACCAGTTTGTTTTTGCTTATTTTACTAAACAGTATCATACTTGCCTTTCCTTCGTTTTTAATAGTTATATCCATCATATAGCTTCTTATTATCTAGTTATCTTTAGTAATAGTCGTAATAGTAAGTGCTCGTATAAATTTTTTAGTTTAGCTCCTTTTAATCATTTAGTCTAAAATTAGGTTTTTTGTTTTCATATTGTGCATATTCAATCTTTTGATACTATAAGGATCCTTGCATGGAACTGCCAAGGTTTTTCGGAAAAATCTATTAGGGACCATCTTAGGGATCTTGTCAACTAGTATGACCCAAGTATAATATTTATTTATGAGACAAAAATTACTTGTGAAAAGATAAAAAAGTTAATAAGACCTTATAATTTTTCAAATTACGAACTTATTCCACCTAAAGGGAGGGGTGGTGGACTCATTTTATTATGGAAGGATGACTTCCATTTTGAGGTTGTCAATACAGAGTCTTGGATTATTAATTATCTTGTGCAGGATGATTTTTTGTAAGCCAGAATGGTCACTTACATGCATGTACGAGTCTCCATACAATGAAGAAAAGAAGATTCAGTGGAGCTACATTAAAAATTTAAGTTCGACTATCAACAGACCATGTGTGATTATGGGTGATCTCAATTCCACCTTTAACAATAATGAAAGATCAAATGGAGGATTTAGACTGCATAATTCTGGGATAGAAACAAATATTTCTAATTCTTCTCCTACGATCAATCTTATTTATGAAGCGGGTTTGGAAGATTTGAGTTTTACTGGGAAACCTTTTACGTAGACTTCTAATGTGCATGGCACTGGTATTCGAAAAACAAGGCTGGATAAAACTTTAATCAATAGTGAGTGGACCTTATTCTTCCCTGATGCAAAGATTCTTCACCTTCCACAACTTGGCTCAGATCATTGTCCTATTATGCTTTATACTTGTACTTTTAATGGTGATAAAATAAGAAACTGGAAGTATTTTCAATGTTACGAGAAGGATGATATTCTTAAATCTCAGGTTATTATGGTTTGGAATACACAATTTGAGGGTTCTTCAGAAATTGGTTTGGAATACACAATTTGAGAAGTATTTTAGCCAAATGGAGTAGAGAAAAAATTGGAAATATCAAAAGCAATATCCAACTTCTTCATCAGAAATTAGAGGTTTGTCAACAACTACCAAGTGGAGAAGACACGGAAAAAGAATTTGTTCAGGTGGAACAAGAGCTGGAACATTTGCACCAGATTCAGAGTGATTTCAGGGGACAAAAATCTAGAGATGAATTTTATCAAGATATGGACAGAAATACCAAGTATCATCATACTAAAGCAAACATGAGAAGATCAAGAAGCAATATCTCAGCTCTTAAAAATTCAGATAGGCCTTGGTGTTCTACAAGATTGGAGTTAGAAGATCTTCTAGTTACCCACTATCAAGGTATTCATTCTACTTCTAATCCTTATAAGGATGCTAGTGTACTTCATTGTATTACTCCTTCCATTACTGAAATGATAACACGATGCTTATTAGAATTCCTGATATTTCTGAAATTTATAACGTTTTGAAGAGTATGAAACCCTGGAAATCCCCAGGGCCATATGGTTTTCCTCCAGGTTTTTTCCAGTCACATTGGGACATTATAGGTGGTGAAACCTGTGCTATGGTAAAGTCTTTCTTTACTTATGATTATCTTCTGAAGAGACTAAATGAAACAAATATTTCATTAATCCCGAAGACCAAGTTGAAACAAACTCCTTCTGATCTGAGATCGCTTTATGCAATACCACTTATAAAGTAATATCAAAGATCATGGCTACCAGGATGGAAAGTGTTATGAACAAGATTATATCTCCTTTCCAGTTATCCTATGTGCAAGGAAGACATATTTCTGACAATATTCAACTTGCTCAAGAAATAATTCATACAATGAAACATAAGACATATGATAAGGCATTGATCACTTTGAAGCTGGATATATCTAAGGCTTTTGACATGCTGGAATGGTCTTTCTTTCTTGATATTATGAAAAAATGGGGTTTTGTGAAAGATGGATGAGTTTGATTGGTCAGTGTATAAGCACCACAAGGATCTCGGTTCTTCTGAATGGTTCTTCATGTCATACTTATCAACCGACAAGAGCCATTAAGCAAGTTGACCCTCTGTCTCCTTTTTTATTCATTATTGCAATAGAAGGACTCTCAAGACAACTTCTTAAGGCTGAGCAACAACAGTTAATTCATGGTACTAAGATTGGTAGGAGTGCGCCATCAATATCTCATCTTTTTTTCACGGATGATTGTGTATATTTGCTCATGCTGATTTTCATAATGTGAACACTATTCTCCAAATTATTCAAATATTTGGTGATGCTTCTGGTCAACTTTTCAATTTTAATAAATCAAGTGTTCATTTCAGTAAGTCCCTACCAGAAAGATTTTACAGGCTGTTGTCTCGAAGGCTCAAGGTTTAAAGAATGAAAAGTGAGGAAAAATATCTTGGTATCCCACTTTTTATTGAAAAAAATAAGAAGTTTTGTTTCTCTAATTTGGTTGATAATATGAAGAATAAACTCCAAGTTTGGCATGGCAAAACTATGTCTCAAAGTGGCAGATCCACTATGATTAAAAATGTGATAAACTCGATCCCAGCTTATGCCATGAGCTGTATGAAGATTCCGGATGCAACCATTAAGCAAATGGACCAATCACAAAGACATTTTGGTGGGGGTTTGGTGATAAGAAGGGAGTTTGCCTCACTTCTTGGGGCAATCTTAATAGACCAAAGAAAGTTGGTGGGAAAGGATTCCGAGACTTGAAGATTTTGAACCAAGCTTTACTTGTAAAAGCTGCATGGAGATTATGTTTCTATAAAAATATACCTTGGGTACAAGCCATCCAATCTAAATGTTTTTTTTCATGCACAAGAATGTTACATTCGATGGGAACAACTAACTCTTTCTGGCATGAAAAAATATTCAACGCCAAACCGAATTCTTCAGGAAACACATCTTTTGTAGGGTGGGCATCGACACAAAGGTGAAGATATGGCTGGATTTATGGGTTCCTGGTCTTGATCAACCACCTAAGCATATCAAGCAGACACAAATGCAGAAGTCTATATTTGGGTCAGCCAACTTATTGATGCTGGTAGTTGTACTTGGAATGTCTAGATTATACAGACTCTATTTGATGCTGATTCTGCAAGAAGGACTTTAAGTATATATCTGCCTAGCAATGCCCTTGACAAGCTTATATGGACTCTCACTCGTCATGGGGGGTTCTATTATGGTTGTAGAAAGGGTAAATAAAGATTCGAACTCTAAGACTTGTTGAGATTTGTTTTAGGTACAATTTTAATACTGAAGTAGAAAATACTAAACTATATATACAAAGATGGTAGCAATATTATGAAAGACTGAGACTCAGAATTCCACCGATTTTCACATTCATGTGGTACAAATATTGATTCTTAACCATTTAAGCTCTTCTATGGACACTTTTTGTTTGCCAAAATTAGATTTTTAAAACATTTATTGTAAATCCTAAGCATGGACCATCAAATTAAGCTAAGCATGACCCATAAAATTAAATGACAACCAATTAAGAAAAATCATGAAACAATTAAAATAAGTGCAAAAAGTCATAAAGAATCGAATATAATTACCAAACAAGTGTGAAAAATAGCTTCCTCCATTATCCTAGTGTTGAGGTTTAACTCATCATGCTCAAAACACTCTCAAAAGATAGGTACATAGCTCACAAAGTGTTTACAAAGGTGAAAACAAGAAAAAATAATAAAAGCAGCGAGTTTGTAACGGTGTATGGACGTTACAAACTCGTTGTTACAAATCAAGTGTTACAAAGTGAAGATAAACATTGCAAAGTGAAGATAAACGTTGCTAAGTCAAAGATTTAACAACGGTTCCTTCAACCTTTTCTTCACGGTTTTTCATCTTCTTCACATGAGCAGATTTTTTTGTGATTTTTATTTCTTTCTTCAGAGCCATCCCCCCCGCCCCCAAGGTTTCTTCTAGTATTTTATTTATACTGAGACAACAAATAACCCAATTATTTCTCCAAATCTTTGAGAATAACTCCCATTCAATGAGAATAATATCTCAGACATTATATGCTTCTCGATCCTGAATGATTGCTTCCTCTTTTCCAGCCTCGCGAACAATACTCTTTCCCGTATTCAACATCGAGAATAATACTCTTTCCTATCATAAGGAAGATTTGCTTCAGAAAAATCAGACCCGAACAATTTATTTCTCGACTAAATTATGTAGTTTCCTTTTTACTCGAGTTAGAGAATATGATGCTTGAAGTTGTTACCAATTCAGAAGGAAGATAATATCTCTTTTTTACTTCACCAAATATTTGAACCACAACTGCCGAGAATAGTTTTCTACCTGATTTATTCGAGAGTTCCAAGTTTGCAAGATTCTTTTTTGATTTTAGACTTTCCTAACCACGTACAACTCTCAATAATAAGGCAAGTAGATTTTATTGTCTTTAAAACCCAAAATCTTCTCCAAATTTCGTAATCAATTCATCATAGGTCGAGAGAGAAGAGGTCCGACCAAAACAATTATTTTGAAATGATAGAGAGTGGGTGCCTTTAACACTCTATGTTCCTTTATCAATTTTAAAGCCAATTTTTTCAACATTTATTAATTCTTCCAAAATACCTAAAAACATAGAAAAAGGTCATACTAGTACAAAAAGTTGAGGAATAACAATATAAATGTGAGACGAATTATGACACATAAATGTGTCTATCAAATACCCCCAAACTTATTATTTGCTAGTCCTTGAGTAAATCTAATCTAGAAAATAAAAAATCCTAACTCACTGTCGCAGGCATCGCGATTGCACTTAGCATGTGCAACAAGCTTTTAAACCCTAGGTGTCCTTAATGGACGAGTTTTGTCTCGTGAGGGTTTACAAGAGATATACCCACAAACCATTTACTCCAAACTCTAGCTACTTGTGAACGTTGAGGGTAGACATTAAACATGCTATTTAGTTGGTTACAAAATTATTTGTCTATGAGAGGAATTACCCTGTTTTGAGTCCAATTGTTGTACACGAGCTTTTACTCAAACATACTAAAATTCATATATAAGAAAACAAAGTACTACTCAGAAAGTCGTACAATTGACCACAATACTCAGAGTCTATCAAAGTTCAATCACATGAATATATTTAGAAGATGGATATGGAGATGGTGTAGTTTGCATATGTTAACTAAGATGAATGGTGTTTCCCATATCTGTCTGAAGGTTGCCGCCAGGATGTATTCTAATGGATTGAGATATGCTCCCACTGGTCTTTATCCTTATACTAATGTCAACTCAGCTGGTATATACAAGGGCCCCAGGCGGTCGATTTATTGAAAATAATATAATTACTCACTTATTTTTGTCTTTTTAAAATAAAATAAAATACAATAATGGGGCTTGATCTCAATCACTCTAATTCATCACAACGACGACAACAAGGCAATACTAAGGCCCTACCAAATCGCTTAGAGAAACACAAAATTGTAAAAATAAAAACATAAGGTGATATGGTCGAGGTAGACTCCGAGATACGGTGACGACAATCATGTTATTTCTAACACCTGGGCTTTGTCCTTTTATGAATAGACCATTTAGCTGGGTCCCTCAACTCTTGCAACCAAGAAGTTTGTTTCAATCTACATAGAATGGTCAGTGTCATCCTGAATTTTTCACAAATTTCTAAATTTTGGAGTTTTTGGTAACTAAAATTTTAAAATTTTCTCCCTTACCCCCATACTTAAATTGAACATAGTCTTCGATGCTCTAAAGACAAATAAAATCATGATCAATGAGAAAGAATGAACAAAGTAAAATAAATAGGGAAAGATATTACCAGTACCACGTTAAGTTTCCTCCCATAGAGCGCTAAGTTTAAAGTCTTTGGCCAGAAGAAGAAATGATTAGTCACAATTTACGAATCATACAATAATAATCTGAATAATTACGGATCCTTGAGGTAAATCGAATATGACTCACTCAGTTGACCACAATGGAAGATAAGAAATTGGTGGCATTCTTAGAAACATGTGTCGATTCTAATGTCCTAAAATATTCGGGTTTAGTTCCAAAATTTATGAATTGACACATTTGACATTCATACGTTCCCACATTGGACAGAATAGTATTTGGTGGGAAAACAAAATCAATTACGGTATTATCTCCCGGGTAAACCACATCAATCAGAGGATGGGTTTCTAACGACTGAATTTCTTTTTGGACAATATTAGGTTCGGGAAACAGTTCTTGAAGATAATCTCTTAAAATGGTAGAGGCACAAATGTCAAGTCCCAAGTGAGGGACTTGTATAAAAGTCAAAGGTAAGCCACGAGGAGAATGATAATCACCCCAAACTTAGAATTTTGGGTGTCTCTAGATAGAATAGTCACAATTTCCCTGATTTCTAGGTCATCAGATTCCTGAAAATGGTCAATTTCTTTTCCTAAGTTATAATCAGGTGATGCATCCTCACTCACATTTAAGATCTCTACGAGTCTATCTTCTTCGTTTGAGACTATTGTTCCTGAATCGTTGGACTCTAAAACACTAATCTCGGGATAAACTCGTTCCTCTAAACCATCATCGTCTTCATAATAACAAGGAAATATTTCACCGTCTATAATAATGGTATCTCTAGTTAAATCCTTTTCCTCTTGAATAGGAAAATAATCATCAACATTATTGGGATTGAAACTATAACCATCATTATTATCGTGAAGCTCAATTGTTATAAAAATTTTCTCACCATTATGATTACGGATTTCAATTTCCTCATCAACAATATCCTCCTCATCATAATAATATAAAGATGATTGAATCTTATCTAAATAATTAGTGCCTTCAATTCTAACCTCTTCCTCTAAATTAGGTAGATATTCGTCATTATTATCAAAGGAAAATTGGCAACACTGTTTTGGCAATTAAGATTATTTTGAGCAATCCCTTTTTTCTTCTTTAACACAAGCCTATTTGTATTCTCAATCAACATCTTGAGTGATTCTTCTAGAGGCATAATAGGTTCATAAGGAATACTAGGTCGCAACAGCTTTTGTGATTTTTCTAGAATGGCATTTGGATTACTATAAGGAATAGTATATCCCATCCGCTTCGTGGAATTTTCGAAAGAAATAGTACTCAATTGCAACTTCTTGAGAGCATCCTTCAAAGATAAAGAACTCGAATTTTGCTCGTTTTCCCATTCATATGACAGGTGAGTGTGCAAGTAGTAATTGGGATCACCATGGTATGACCCATAACCTTTAAAAGGTTGGTGATAGTCCCAACCATTATTCACACTATGGTCATAGTACAAGTAATGTCCATTTTGAAAATCAATCGGATATTTATTGTTTTGGCTATCGTAATACCAGTTCGATATTTTTTTTGGTGCACGTGCAAATGCAGGTTCGACTAAAATAGGTAAGATCAGGTTACCTTAGCAGAATATACCTACAGTCAAATACTGGTCAAAGGTACGAGACTAAGGCTTGTGGACTTTCAGCTGGTAACTCCCATCAGGTCCAATGCACGGGTTCAACTTACTTATCCACGAGTTTTTCTAAAAATCGGTAGTCTGAAGAATGCACAATGTTGTGTGTGCACGTGTTTTTTTATATTCAAAATAAAATCTAAGAGAAATATATACAAATAAATACAAATGCTTGAAGTTGTTACCAATTCTGAAGGAAGATAATATCTCTTTTTTACTTCACCAAATATTTTCTTTTGAACCAAAACTGTCGAGAGTCGTTTTCTACCTGATTTATTCGAGAGTTCCAAGTTTGCAAGATTCTTTTGATTTTAGACTTTCCTAATCACGTACAACTCTCAATAATAAGGCAAGCAAATTTTATAGTCTTTAAAACCCAAAATCTTCTCCAAATTTTGTAATCAATTCTTCACAGGTCGAGAGAGAAGAGGTCCCGCCAAAATAATTATTTTAAAATGATAGAGAGTGGGTGCCTTTATCCAAATCCAGGGGGCCTTTAACACTCTGGATGCCTTTATCAATTTTGAAGCTAATTTCTTCCACTTCAATTAATTCTATTAAAATATCTAAAAATATAGAAAAAGATCATATTAGTACAAAAAGTTGAGGAATAACAATATAAATGTGAGACGAATTATGACACATAATATGTCTATCAGGTTCACGGTAAGATCTGTCTATAACAGAATCTATGAAATGAGTTTGAGTGGTGCACAACTTTTTACAAATATTTAGGGTTCTAATTTGAAATGGAAAAATCTATGGGATAGAAAGACTTGGCTGAGAGTTACCCACTTCTTCTGGAAAGGTTTGATTGACATTCTTCCTACAAATTACAGGATTTCAAGTGTGTGTGGATATACTAATCAAACCTTCCATATGTGAAGTCAGATTAATGAGAATACAATGCATATGTTAAAGGAATGTGCATTCTCCAGAGCAGTTTGGATGTGCATCCCAGGTGAGAGCAAGGTTCTAAATAGTAATTGTAATAGCCTGAGCTCTATTTTTGAAGAGTGGGTTATCCATGAAAATCACTTGCAGCAGAATGGAGAGTGGGTTATTTTGGAAATAATTTTTTGATGGTGTATTTGGTCTGCAAGGTATGAGTATACGTTTCAGAGAAAGAAGAAAGACCCAAGAAGTATTGCTAGGAGAGCTGTCTCTTTTGCATTATATCTCAGAAGAATTATGCATCTAGAACTTGTACATAGCCCTCTTACTGAGCAATTGTCTATCGCAAGACAATCAACTTGGTTTCCACCACCTTTATCTTTTTTAAAACTTATTGTGATGCTTCATTTGTTAAAAGGTTTAGCAATGGAGGCATAAGACTTATTCTACGTGATTGTGCAGGTAACTGGAAAGGAGGGATATCAAAACGCTTGGATGAAGTCGTAAGCTCGGAACAAACATAGTGCATAAAATTTTTGGTGGAAGCTCCATGGATATGTGAATTAAGGCTTGAAGAAGTAATCCTTGAAACTGATCTGCGAAGTATCGTTGATTATGTTAATGACTCTGCAAGTTCTATTTCATGGGATAATGAAACCGTTTTGCTTGATGCGTTAGAATTACTTAAGTCTTTTAGATTTTGGAAGTGTAGTTTAAAAAAGAAGTTGTAATAAAGCAGCAGATCTACTTGCGAAGTATGCTAGAAGGCATAACATTTCTAGTACATGGTATGATGAGCCTCCTGGTGTTCTAGAAACTCAATTATTATTGGACAAGAATTCTAGTTAATAAAGTTTTTTTGTTGCATCAAAAAATAAAATAAAATAAGGTTGTCTTAGTACTTAGGCCCCTTTGTGAAAACCATTCTTTACAACAAAAGAAAAATCCTAGGTTTGGTTGCCAATTGTGGTGGTTGCCAATTGCCTTGACTGGTAATCCATAGAATTCCCATTATATGTATACATATGCATTATAATGAAAAAGGAAAGAAAATTGAGCATGTTGTAAACTAAACAAAACAGAGAAATAAAGAAAAGAAGAAGGAGAATTCTTATTGGGATATCCCATTACAAAGGAAATGTTCTCTATTTTTAGAATATAATTAAGAAACATGCACCCATTACTATTAGTGGTGGTGGTTACAAAGTAGTAGGGGAAATGAAGAGGTGAAGAGGAGATGAAAAAATGATGGTGTATGTGTGGTCTAAATCCACCAAATATTTATTTTATAACACTCCCCCTTGGATGACACCACACTACTAAATATTTTGCAAAACATATAGAGTAGTGTTGCACATGCATGTGATGCCTCGTTAAAACCTTGACAAAGGAAAAAGAGTACGACGTGATTGTCCAGTGAAATACCTTTTACTATGATACTCCCCCTGATAAGTACTTCAATTAAATATTGGTTTGCAAATATTTGAGTCGAGACTTCTCAATTTCGATGAACGATTATCTTGAGTACATAAAATTGCTAGTTGATGAAATCTTCTTTTGTGTTAGTCTTCTACTAGTAGTGTTCTCGAGTCTTCATGCTTCTTTAAGTACATTGAGGACTTCTGTCTTAGATTGTTAGCTTCTCAGAGATGATATGCAGAAGTAGTTGATGTAGTTTCTTCATCAAAGTGCCAAGATACAAATATATTACCATACATGAATAAAAAAAATAATTTTTGATTAAACCTTATATGGTTTAAAAGGAATCCAAAATCCTAAGAGGTGGTTATGTTGATTTGGTCTAACCAAATGTGGGCATCCACTAAATAGACGAAAATATACAACTTCTCCTTGGATGACCGCATTGTCGAATTAAATTACCTCACTAAAACCTTGCCAGTAAAACCCGATGGAACAGAATCTGGACGAAGGAAAAATAACACAATATCAACATTTTGAATGAAAAATCAACGTCAGCGAGATGTTTCCTCATTAAAACCTTGTCAGGAAAACCACATGGCACAAAACCTGAAACGAAGGAAAAATAGTACAACTTTTGGCGTATTTGTGGATGCTAATTCAATTATATGAGTTTCAAAAATAAGCATCAAAATAAAATTTATAGTCTAGTTAATAGACAAGCTTTATGGTAGCATAATTCTTGTTTGCGCAAATCAAGAAATTATAGAATTTATGCTGTTAAGCGTGGATTTTAGTGTTTTTAAGGACTCTTCAAGATAACTATAAAGTTGATATCGTCAATTAATCCGGATTTTTGGCTTTGTACCAAATTTCTAAAAATACATAAAAGATTTTTTAACATGACATAATCAAGTCAGGTGGCTTCCTGAGTATAATTTGAATCCTCCATGGATTACAAATTTGATATGTTCTCCGACCATATTTCTTGCAATACAAGTCCTTCAAGGACTACCACCCCAAATGCATCATACAAGGTGAACAAAATATTATTGAACCAATCCTAGAGTTTTAGAAGAAAAAAATGAAACCTCAAATCGTTTTTTAGACAATCATATTTATCATATAACCCATGAAAACTACACCAACCTGTAATTTTCAGAATTCAGGCTTGCACATTTAAGGTGTTAAGTCTTGGATCCAAATATTGTGTTATTCAAGAGATTTCAATCCAGCATGATTTGGATTTTGTGCAACAATTCCTTGTTTCACCGGTGTTTGCAATTGAGAATACCATAATAACGATATTTTATCCCTTTAGGATCAATAGGGAAAATCGTAATTTTTCAGGATTGATGAAAAAAATACACCCATATTAGCAATAATTTAGAAAAATATGCCAATCTATTTTCTCTCATCTCATAGAAAAAATGGACAAAATAAGCACCAATTGGTTTCTAGGATTCATCAATTTCATATCGAAAAAAAAATCGTTTTAGTCAACCCAAAAGGAAAATCCACTTTGTAATGTACCGGTTGTTTTTTGTAAAAAAAAAACACGATAGACGCCGTATATGAATCACATGGACAAAGATATCAATATAAATTGACCAGAGGTTTTTGAACCATGCATGTGATTCATCACCGTAAAGGTAATCAAATCCACGATGACAACGATTTTTGGTGATTACAGTTCTATTAGAGGAATAGAAATTATAAACCATCTTTTGATGATTTTTTTTCCTTTCTCTATGAAAAATTAAAGAAGAAAGGAAAATCAACATATTTTAGATAGTTAATCATCCACTGCATATATATAGTGAATAAAAATAATAACAAATAATCAATCACATAATATATATATATATATATATATATATATATATATATATATATATATA